>CAUYON010190151.1:0-40995 GCA_963573935.1 Arctocebus calabarensis
TTTATATAGTGATCAAGGAAATGCCATGAAGGATATCTGTAACAGTATGATCAAAATATTTCTGAATGTATATGAATCGTGCCCTGTGATTGCACCAATGTACATAATTATGATTCAATAAAATTATTAAAAAAATAATAATATTCAAATAATGGGGCTGTGAGATCTTTGCCAGAACTCCAGAGTCACATTCACATGTTGTGTGGTCTATTTTAAAAGCAGAAATTGGTACATACTAGTAGAAAGATCATGGAACCAGATGGAGATGACTGGGAATCGTGGTATTACTTTTGCTGATTATTTGAACATATAGAATTTCCCCTAACATGATTGATAAACATGAGTCAGTGCCACAATTTAATTTTGATTGTGAAGAAAGCCATTGAGCTAATGACCCAACAAAATTTAATTAAATATACCTATTATGGGATTCTTATTAGATTGCTGTCACTCAAATAGCAACCTAATTATTTCAAATTGTGTGGTCACGTGCACAGAGAAAAGTGTCCTTTGGTCTCTATACTCCAAGTCTCCTCATTCCCAGACTCCGTCTCTGTATGGACTTGGTGTGTTGGTAGTTGCTTTATCATTTTGGGACCACTTTGGGCGTTACATGGCCAACGTTGTCTGATGCTCTTAGAGGTCACTTTTCACCATTATTCTGCCTCTAGATGATATTTCACAGCTCAAGAAAGAACACAGGAGGTTTCCCATCTTAGAGAGGTGTTCTCAAATGGATAAATGGACCAGGAAGGTGGGCATAGTCCCAGAATCAGCCATGATTGATAATTAAAAAAAATAAAAACATGTGTTTCTGGTCTAGAAATGGAGCCAGGACACAAGAATTCCACAAAAGAAGAAGCAATACACCAGCATTCAAAGAGATATAGCAAGTGAACGAGAGCCGATTCACACACATGAAAAGATTCACTGCTTCCTTTCTGCCATCACTGGAACCGGGGCACCTGCTTCTATGATAGATTTCACTAACATGAGATTCCCACATCTGACCTTATCCTCCTTCTAGACAGAGTGGTGATTTTTGTCTTATTTCCCTTGATTTTCCCACTCTCCAGTCTGACAGGATTCACTATGTACTTGTTGAGTTTGACGAGAATGAGAAGCTAGGACTTCAACACACAGCTTTATAATAATTATATCCTGGCAGTCAAATATTGGTCACCCTTCCATTTGCCTTATTCCTTTCATTTATGTAGCTAATAACTATCATTTATTAAATTTATATGCTAGATACTTTACCAAAGTTCTTTTATTTAACACTTTTGTGTATCAATAGATGAAAAAGATGGCATTATGAATGAAGAAAATTGAGGATGAAGAAATTGAGGATCAGAGAGGGTGAGTAACTGACCCAAAGTCACACAGCTGATGCGAGTAGTTTGATTCTACAGTTTGTGGGTTTTCTTTGGAGAAAATGAGTGTTTCCTTGCTAGTTAGGTGCAGTACATTTTCTAACCCATGTGGAATTGTCATTTACAGAGGGAACATAGGTACAGCCAGTGGAACCAAATGCCCAGAAAAGACAATTTATTTTCCAAATCCAGTAGCCACTTGATGTTTTCTGATCACAATTAAGACTATGTAAGAAAAGAAAGAAGGATCAACAGCATGAATACAGCCAGGAGTTCACCTCACTGCTTATAAACCTTAATTAAACCTAATTTGTAAATCTTAATTGAACCACATGTACAGGCATTAATAAAGCAGTATAATAACATTGCTCTCCCAATAAGACAACACACTCTTACTAGGTACTTATATTCCTAGAAAATGCTCTCGTGCGGGCCTCATCAAACCATAACGGGGAAGTAGATAAACAATTAATCTCACTAATTGCAATCAAAGGACAAAAAGTACAAACTGGTTGTCTAGAGAAATCAACTTTGCCAGATTTCCTCCCAAACAGATATGGTGCTAATGAAGTGACATTGCGAAATAAGTGAACATCAGAGGAATTCAAACCTTAGCTGGAAAGTCATGAGAAGGGCACAAACCGAGGAAAGCAAAAGTCATTTTGTGCAGCTAACCCTTTCAAGGTCTCCCTTAAATTCATTCATTCCTCTACAAATATTTGACACCTACTCTATCTGCGGGCCACTGTTCTTGACAATGATGATTTCACAGAAATGAAACATTCTTCGTGATGAGAAGGTGGGTAACTAAGAGTGATTTAGTAACTACTTGGATGAAGCACTTTCATAATTATTTCTCATTGAAGTCTTTATTTTAATTTGCAACTTAAAAGTTAGGTGTTACTAAACAAACTTTACTGATAAAAAATATTTTAAGATCAGTAATTTGATCTAGGTTATATAATGAGCAAGTAGACAAGTGAGGAATTAGAAACCCCTGACTCCGAAAGCCATGTGTGTTATAAAATATATCTACAGGCCATGAGGACAGGCCAAGTTGTCCCTTCTTTACCCAAGCATGTGTTGAAGTCCTAGCTTCTCATTCTCGTCAAACTCAGCAATGTTCTAAGAAATCACCCATCAACCCCTAGTTCCGTTTCCTGTTTGGAAGGCTGACTCTACCAGACCCCTGCGGATTCACGCTCTTCCCAGGGGCTCTGTACCTCTGTCCTGGGGCCGCTACTATCTTCCTTTTTCTTGTTGCAGTCTCCCCTTCAGTCCTGCTTTACCCAACAGCCATTTTTGATCAGTGGGTCCATAATCCTTAAGTCAAAGCATGACTTTCCTCATTCAGGCTCCACAGTGACTGAGATCTGGCCTGATCCTCAACTTAAGGACATCCAAACATGCCGCGTCACAGGTGTGTCTCTGGGTCTTTCTGTGCCAGTCTGTCCTGAAGGCTATCCCTCACCTTGGACAACTCCCAACTCACCCCCTCACTACCAGATTTATGAATCCTTCCTGCTGTTGGCAAGAAAAGGGAAAACACCTCAGGTTTTTACCTGTTCCATTTCTTGATTAATGGAATGCAGTTTCTCACTTATATTTTTGTGCTTCAACTATATGGACAGTGTCGGAACTGAGGGGTTCATAGTTTTTATCTCGGTATTCTTGGTGTAGCACCTGGGACACCATTTCCGTGGAATGTGTGAATACCACTTAGAATGTCTAACCCAGCCCTGCACACACTTGATGCCGCTGTCCCCAGTGCCCACCCTGCCCGAGATAAGAGAGAAAGGGGCTAGTCCTTCTTGACCATCCACAGGAAGCAGGGTAGACGTGTAGCTCAGTCTGTAAGATTACCACCACGGGTGGGGCAGGTGGATTGCCTTCTACAAGACACAAATACACAACATAATAAAGAGAAACTTTTCTTTTTTAACAGGATGTTCCCCATACCCTTCAGGTAGAAAATACCCATTTTGTCTCTTTATGCAACTATTCTGGTCAAAGTTCTTGAGGCCTGATACCAACCTTGCTTTTACTTACTGTAGCACCTCTCTGTCCTTCAAAAGAATGAAGACTTAACCATAAGTCATGAATCCCTTCAATGTGTCTTCCTAAGAGTTCTTCGAACAATCCGAAAGCAAGCAAGCAGTCAAGCAAACCACCTTCATCTGAGCATAGCACCGGCACAGGAAGAGTAATTTCCTGTCTCCTAGGATAAAGCGCTAACTTTGTGATTTTCAACCCGTGTGCCGCGGCACTCTGCTGCCCTTTGAGAGGGTCTAAGGTGTGCTGTGAAAAGCTTTAAAGACCATTAATTAAATCACTTTCAAAAGAGGTTCAAAGCACAGTAAGTATATTTCTTTATTTACTCTTTGTTCTGATCAACGTAACTTAAGTGGGCCGTGGAAGTTTAACTGTAGGTGTAAGTATGCTGTGAGATAAAAAAGGTTGAAAACCACTGCCTTAAATGCTTTCTGCCGTCCTCCGGGGCTTTCATGATGTGGCCCCTACTATTCTTTCAAGGCTCCCTCCTCTTCAGCTTCTCTGTCAAACTTACACATTCTCACTAGACATTGTTGTTATTCTATGTTCTCTGAATGATCAGTTATCTTTAATGTTAGCCCTTTAAAAAATTAATGGACGTTATTGGCAAGAACATTTTTATATTTACAACAAAAAAAATGGGGCAGGAAATACAGAGTTCTCCTGAACTTCTTTCACATCTCCAAGCCCCACAGTTTCCCCTATTAATACTGTTTTGCATTAGTGCAGATCATTATAATTGATGAACAGATAGTGGTGCACGGTTATTGCTAAAATCCTTAGTTGACCTTAGAGCCCACTCCCTGTGGTGTATTTCTGTGAGTTTCACCTTCTCACAGTTGCTCCTTTATGCAGAAGGCACAGGCACTGTTCTTTATTTGCCTCACTCATTCCTCAGGTTTCCCTTAGATGTCACCTCCTCCAGACAGAAAGACTTTCTTATGCTTCCAGGTGACATGGCTCAGAGTGAAATAAACAGGTGCTATTTTCATGTGTTCCAACTAGCCTCTTGAATCAGCTTTCTTTGGGGGCCAGGGCTGAGTTTGAACCCACCACCATTGGTATATGTGGTTGGCGCCCTACTCTTTTGAGCCACAGGCATCACCCTTGAATCAGTTTCCTTTCAGCACCTACCACTTTAATGCCATGGTTACTTAACTATGATGTTCTTAAGGGCTCTGGGTACAACTTGCTCATTCTTCTATTCCCTAGCAGCTAACAGAGTATTTGGCAAACTGGAGATTATCATTGTATGTTGTTTTTGTTGACTAGATAAATGAGATTTTTAATTTTCTCACAGGACATATTTGGAGTAAACAAAGGGTATTATATTTGATCACTGAGAAAAAAAAAATGTCTAGCTAGGGATAGAGCTAAAATCTCCAGCTAAAATTTCTACAGAATGACCCACTCCCCATTTGACTAGTACTTGGACACATGGTCACTAATAGGTGTACAATGCTGAGTAACTTCCAACTATTTTTTGACCTGAATCTCCTTTACAAGTGAGAAAAATTTTTTAGTTCTGGTCTTTTGGGTTGTTGTGAGATGAGCATCAAGGAAGTAAGAAGTGTTAAACTGTGGTGTGTACTGTAAAGACATTCAACAAATGACAATGGACAGAGACATCGCTCACCTTCCCTTCCAACTCTCCCTTGAGAGAAGGTGAAGCTACCTGTCTAGGCATCCTCACTTTTGTCTCCCCTGTGCCTAGTGGAAAACAATGGGAAAAGCCAATCACATCTTTTCTCTAAACACTTTAAAATGTATTTCACATCTTTTGTCATTTTCAGTGATCTAAGTGAAAGTACAAAATTGAAGTTGTCTTTTGATTATTGAACATGCTCTTGATTTGCAAAATATCCTTACCTCAAAATTAATTAGTATGAAAAGGAGGATATTAGAATTCAAAATATTAATACATCATCCAAGAGTGCATTGCCCTTGCCCTCCACTTTATTAACTTAAATAAATAAACACTGATGACTTGATCCAACTGGCAGAGTAGGCAAATGTGAAAACACCAATTTTAGCTGAGTCCATGCAAAGAAAAGCAGGGATGGGTTTTACACAGGGATAGGCCAAGAGAAGGGGGTGAAGATACATGCAGGCAATGGGAGGGAAACAAAGCAGCAGGTGGACCTCAAGGACAGTGTGCCCAGGAGGGATGACATGGCTTGCATGGTTGTCAAATGAACAGGGGAACTGAGGAGCTGACCCCGTTCAGTGAGCTGCCATGTTGAATTTTTATCATACATTCAAATTTTACTTTGGGCCACCTAGAAGCTAAGCTACTCTGTACATTGAGTTCTTTATTTTTTACCTCCCTATAACTTAATCATCAATTTAGTGATAAGGAAATTGTTACTCACAAATATTAATTAACCTTCTGAATATAAAATACCAAGTAAGTCAAATATTCATAATTCCAGTCTTGTCTATCTAATTCTACTCTGAGTTCTTAACTATAGATGTGGAAGCCTCTGGCAGTAATATTTTCTATGATGGATTATTCATTTCAAGTACCCATAGTTCCATACTAATTCTATTCAATACACAAAGAGGCCAAAATCGTAGGATCATTGTCCATTCTAGCTTGTAGGTCTTGCACTTCCCCCTTGAGAATTGCCAGATGGTCAGGTTTCTTCTCTGACTCTCTGGCCACTCGGAGCCATTGTTCACTGTCCTCTCTATGCTTTGGACCTGCCTTCAGTAAATGCTTGTGAATGCAGGGGTATAGGCAAAAAACCTATATGTAAGACTTTTATAAAGATTATTTCTGTGAGATTCAGTTAAAAGTCTTTGGAAGACAGAATGGAAAAACCTGGCTAGCAGTTCATTGTTGTTACAGGCCTGGTCACACAGGAGACAGGGACTGCTTACTTTTGGCCTGAGCAAGGAGGCAGAGCTTGAAGGCAAACTCTGTATATCTCAGGAATTTCTGGACTACTCCCTAAAGATGGATGACTGCCTCCAGATTGTGCGGTTAGAAATCCCCACATGTACGTCTCATGTATGTCTCATTCAAGTGAGCCACTAATGGGGTAAATTGGCTTTTGCTTTCACAGAAAAAGCAAACAGGTTTGGGCTACCCTGAGGCAAAAACAAAGACTGTTTTCTGGTCATCGGAAACAGATACTTTGAAGCTCCAAGGAGTTAGAAGCTGAAAAGCTTCTTGCCTGGAGACACGGTCCAGAGGTTGACGAAATGTTTTACATTTTGTCAAAAGCCTAAAGACCTCAGCACTGTGGAGAAACAAAGTCATAAATCCATTTAAGGTTAACTTGGTGAGCGGCATGAGGAATTTCAGAAAGCAGTTCCCCCCTAGCTCTGTCTCTCTTATTTGTATGTAGATTTCTTACACAAAAGTTGAGGCTCATTTACAAGAAGTTAAGGTAAAAGAGCACTGTGCTGGTTTGCAGACATGATGTCTGCCACTTAGATTTAAAGTTTGATAGAGGAAGTTAGATAATGGTGAATGTTGTAAATCATAGATTAAGTGTGTACGTGACTGCCAATGTATATAAGGTGGTCAGAAATAAAGTTAATTTGCTACATGCCACAACTGAGTTTGTAGTCTGCTTCTTGCACCCCTTCTTAACATCACCCTTCTTCACATTCAGTGTGAATTTACACCTGAGGCAAAGCTGCAGCCCTTCATGTCTCCAGTCAAGCAACACCAGATAGTCTGTTAAAGGTCAAGCATTGTAGCCATTTGGTCCCCAAGAGTTCTGCATTGTATGCATTTGATCTCCTGGAACTCTGACTTTTATGGTATGTTAATTCTAATTATTTAGCATAAGAACAATTTTGGATAAGGTTAGAAGTGTTATTATCAGCTAAGCAGTAGACATCCTGAATCCAGGTGATTAGAGCCTGGGTCTTTGAGTTTGAGTTATTGATTTATGATGTGTACATGCAGTACTGCCTATAAGTTGAGGTAAAATAAAAACTTTTTTTTCTCACGCCAACGAGAGCTGTGACCTTTCTTTTCTGTTAGAAAATTTCAATTGCAGGACTTATACTCTGTGACGCCACTCACAATTACTTAACACAACACAAAGAAAAGCAAAGCAACAGGTACATCTAAGAAAAGAATAGGGTGCCAGCTTCTCAGGAAGCACACTCTCAGCTTGCAATTATACATTCCTCACTAAAGCTGCCGCAGACAGAATATAAATGAACCAAGGTGTCCATGTTTCAATAAAACTTTATTTGTAAAAACCAGCAGCAGGCTAGTTTTGGGTGGTGTGGTGAAATTTGACAAATCTTCTGTATTTCATTAAGACAATTTTTTTTCAGACTATTTCGGCAAGAGCCTAGAGACACTGTAGAATGCTATTTATATGTACCTGTATTATTTATGATTATATTTGTTAATGTATTTCATTAAACGAAGAACACTGCTTATCTTGAACATTAAGCTGATTTCAGAATCTACTAATAGATTTTGATTTATAGTCTAAAATATATGAAATACTATAAAGAAAAAAATTACAACTAGTTTATAAAATATCCTGGTGGAAGATTCTGAAGTATGTGAGATAACAATAAGTAAACAGAGGCAGAATGTCGAGTCTACCTATATCCTTAGAATCCCTCACATAATTGTTCATTTTATGAATAATTGATTATATAAATAATTGTATGCTTTTTACAGACAAAATATGATAATGTATGGTCCAAAGCCTTTTAAATCTTCATGTGGGATTTTAGGATTCAATATTGTTAGGCAGATAGTTTTGATTAAAGAACATTCCTAGGATCTGTAAATCTAATTCTTTCATTCAAAATACATTTGTGTAGTATTGTCTGTGTTCTGAGTCTCAATTCACACCTCAAGCAACTCTTTTAATTTGAAAACTACCTGCAGGGAGTAGTATTCTCACTACATGTCTCATGAGTAGAGCAAATAAAAATTTAAGTTGTTCATTTTATTTTTAATTTCAGATAAATAAAAAATAATATTTTTCTATAAGTACATCCTATATAACATATGTACCTTATTTATATTAATGATTACATTAGTTTTCTCAAATCCAAATTTAACTTAACCTTTGCACTTTATCTGGTAATTCTACCCATGAAGATAATGTGAGTAGGAAATTTAAAAAGAGATAATTATAAAAGTAAGGAAATATTCTTGCAAAAAATTGGAAATATCCTATGGTAATTAGTATCATTAAGAGCTTTGATTCTTTTAAATATGTTTTTACAGTTTTATTGGGGTACAATTTAGGCACAAATAATGTATGTATATTCAAGATGTACAACATGATTATTTGATATATGTATACATTATAAAATGATTATCACATCAAATCACCACAAACATAACCACACAGAGTTATCATTGTATGTAAGTGTCTGTGTGTGGTCAAGACATTTAAGATCTGCTTTCTCAACAAATTTCAGACAAACAATACAACATTATTAACTGTAGTCACCATGTTGTATGGAAGATCCTCAGAACTTATTTACCTTACAACTGAAAATTACATGCACTATGACCATCATCTCCCAGTTTCTCCACAGATCAGGCCCTGACAACCACCATTGCACTCTCTGCTCCTTTGAGTGTGCCGTTCTTAGTCTCCTCACATAAATGAGATCATTTAGTATTTGTCATTCCATACCAGGTTTATTTCACCTGGCATAATGGCCTTCAGGTTCATCCATGCTTTGGCACAAGCAGGATTCCTTCATTTTTAGTTTTAATTCTTGTTTAATTTATTGATGCGATGACCTCCTTCTGTCAAAGCCCTTAATATTGTGTGGAAGAAATTGATTTATTATTTGTGTTTCTCCACTCTTTTGTTGTGTCCTAAACCTAACTCTACAATGAAATCTGCATGTTGAAAATAATTCTCCCCCCATGGGAGGATATTTGAGGTTCAAGATTTGATCAGGATATGGTTTATAAAAGAGAAATCATTACCAAAGTGGAAGCATTGCAGGCTGACATTAGTTCCCATTAGTTTCACCACATTCAGTTTTGATTTCCAGATTCTTCACTGTAAAGCACTTAATATGCAACCTTCCTATTTCCTTCTCAGTTCATTAATTTGAACCATAATCTTATCCATTCCAGCATTGAGCTTTTACCACACACTGTCTAGATGAGCTATTCAGCCAATAAATCCTATAAAGTCATTTCTCAAAGTGTAGAGTTTTTTCCCATGGAGTACAGTCTTGCAGCTAAGATACACCTGATGCTGTTCAAGTCACAAACTGACAGAAGCAGACATCTTACTTTTAGCTTTCTCAATGATTATTTGAATGCAGTGAAGAAAGGCTGGTTTGAGAAACTTGTTTCTCTCCAGGAATATGGTTTTTGAGAAATCATCCTCATTTTTTTTGCCTGTTGTCTTGCTTTCTTTTGGTTTCTACACCAAGGATATCATAATCTGAGTAACTTACAAAAAATGCAAATAATCTGAATAACTTACAAAAAATGCAAATGCTTATTTCTCACTTTTCAGAATGTTTGGGTGGGCTGGATGCTCTCTGGTCTTCCAACACTGAACATCAAGAATGAGCACTTCCACCCAGTCCAGCCACTAAGCAATTTTACACAGTTTGTCTCATAAAAGAAGGAATGAAGTAAAGAAGAAAGTTACACAAAGTGAAGATGCATTTCAGAGAGACAGGAAGGGTCATTTTCCCTGAGTGGAGAAAGACCCCAAGTCTGAGCACTCCTTGCCTATAATAGGCTCACTAGTTCCTCCCTGCTTTCTCCTGGCAGGATTGGTTGTTGTTTCCCACCTTCAGGATGATTGACAGGTTGGGGTATGTAATAGATTATAGATATATAATACATTACAGCACAGGTTTAATAACATGGTAATGAGCTCTAGGTCAGTTTCAAGTCACTAGGACCATTTTACTGTGTATATTCCCACTAGGGAACACTTTCTAGCTGCAATTTGGTTCCCACTCTCCACCCTTCTCTCCACCTGTTAATCCTCCACCAGATCTAACCAGAAGACTTAGAAAAATCCAAGTTCATGGCACCTGCAGATTCTATTTTGGGTCAAGGCATGCTTCTCCAGGCATGTCTGTCTTCTCACTGTGACTGTACATGGTGGGAGTGATAAGGGGTCTCTCTGGGATATAGTAGTGTTTATAATTTAATTCATGAAGGCTCAGCCCTTGTGACATAACCTTCCAGAGGGACCACTTCCTAATACTATCTCCTTGTGGGTTAGGATTCCAAAGTATGAATTTTGGAGGGGCACATACATTCGGATAAAACAATAGGATATTGCTTGTGCTTGAAACTTTCCAGTTTGGATGACAATCACATGGCTATCATCTCATTTGAATATCAGAACAATACCATGTCCAATAGTTTCCTAAATTGTCCTATACGGACTGAGACTTGAACTCATTTTAATTGGACTTGAGCAAGACCACACAATTCTCTGCTATGCGATACTTCTATTGTTTGTGAAACCACACAAATTACATATCAAAATCTGTCATTTAAATTTAAGTACATTTCAATATTTTTACCCCAATTCACTGTACAAAGTGAGTCTGATTCTAATTAGTGACTCCTCTAAAAGAACTAAGGCAAGCAAAATTAATAACAATAATAGCTACCCTATATGGGATGTCTATTATAACCCTACAAGCTATAAATTATCTCCATTTTACTAATGAGGAAAATGGAGTTACACAGCTCATCACTCAGTAAAACAGTAAGGGTTAGAACCCCATTCTGCTGCCCTCCAAAGACTGTCTTCCTCAAAATCTTTGTTCCAAAGTTCTATGCAACAAACATTACTTTTATACTTTTCTGGGCTGGAAGCTGTCTGGACACTGGTTGAAGCAATTGATGTATCTCTTCTTGTTGTGGTACTTTCATTTAGTGTGGAAAACAGTAAATTAACAAGTAAAGATACACACAAGAAAACGATTTCAAATTATAATAAATGCAGTGAAGCACACAGAGTGATTTCCAATGAAGGTTTCTGGGCAAATGTGGAGGGAGATTGAGAGAGTGTTGTCAAGTGGGGGCTCCTCTGACAGCATTGTAAAAGAATGAGGAGTTTGTCATATGAAGAGCACATGGTGAAGATTTCAGGCAAAAAATGTACATGCTTTGAAGTAAATAAGAAAATAGTATTGTTAAAGGACTGAAACAGGATATTAAAAATGTATAGAGCAGGTGAGCGAGAAGAGATGGGATAAACTTGGGTGAGGGGACGGTAAATATTAAGACGTTTCTCTAGGCAGATTTCTAGATTGCAGCCAGATGGGCTAAGAAATGCGTTCTGACTTAGTAGGAATTCATTGGAGAGTTTTGAAGTAGAGGAGGGACATAAAATGAATGCTGTACGATCCTTTGCTTTTGGATTCAAAGGTTAATTAATTTAAAGAAATACCCTAAGTTTCACTACATTTTGTAAGTCATGTGAATTAGAAAACATTTATCCATTTCAGTGGACAGATGGTGGCTCTGGGGAAAATGAGGATGAAGCAAGAGGATGTTTTCCTTTCCCATTATCCATAGGAAGAAAAGCCAAGTTATTTTGCAAAGTCATAGCACTAAAGTGGGAGAAAGAGATAGCATAACAGGACAGTCTACAATGTAAGGGGGCTTCTCAAAAGAAATCTATAGTTCTACACATTTTTATTACCTCAAGAAAAGACTTTATAAGCTCAGAGGATGTATTTAACTTTCAGGATGCCAAAAGTCATATGTGTGTGTATCTTTACCAAAGATTAAAAAGACCATGAAAAGGGCAAGTTTTCCAAATACAAGTTCCTGATCCTTATGTAACTCATTTAACTTTTCTACCCCAAAGCCCAGCTGTAAGCTGCCTAGTATCTGAACCAATTAGTGATTGGAAGATGTGTCCAGACAGAATCTAGACAGAATGACCCAGAGATGACTGAAAGGACTGAACACTCGCAGTGTCCATGCCAGCCTGGACTCTTGGTGCTGTGCTGGCCACTCCATCTCACAGCTATAAAGAATAAAAATGGAAAAGGAGACCCCCTTCCATGACCATTCTACTTAAAGTTGGCTTGTAAAAGCCTTTTAGATATTTTCTTTCTCCCCTACAGGGCTAAACTCCTACAAGCTAGCCTGTTCTTTTAAGTTTTGAAGTCAGAGCAAATAAGGAATCATCTTTGAGGATATCTAATACCTTCTTCATTCACCTTAACTGATACCTGAGCTATAGTATCCTGGGGATTCTGAGAGACAGGATTATTATGAAACATAATTGCTTCCTCGATACCTTCTGATCAGAGTGGCTGAGGTCTGAACAGCTCTGGGATAAAGGCTGGGGTAGACCAGGATGCTTTCTACATTTCCTGTAAGATACAAACCCTGTAATCGAAGAAAGCAAACTCGAAGAAAATATTTGCATAGATTTATCAAATTTTTGCAATTAAACTGTCAAAGTGAAGAGGGTAGGTAGAGAAACTCTTAGAAGAATCAGACAAGACAAAAGTCATCTCCCAATTCATCAAACCAAGATCAGAGAGAGGTTGAAGCACAGTATGAGGTGATGAAACCTCTTATTGGGTGAGCACAGAATTCGAGGCCAGCCTGAATTGTGCACATTCAGCCTCTGCCTCTTACTAGGTATGTTCCTCTGGAAAGACTACCATGTTCACTAAGCCTCACTTCCACCCCATAATTAAAATTCCTAGAGTCAGGTGCTTACAGTATCCTGTGATCACATTTTAGCATTTTGGTTGTTTTTTCTTATTTAAACTTCACAACAAACCTATGTGATAATTGTTACTTTATTTCTACATATGAGAGCTTTGAAAACAAAGTGGTCACCATCCTGGCTTCAGGTCTCACAGTAACTGATTGGTGGATTCAATACCACACCAATCTGTGAGTGCAAAAATTCAGAAATCCCACAAAGCTGTACAAGAACATGTCCCAGGGAAAGAGAAATTATCAGAGAGCAGTAATTTAGTACTTGGTTATACAAGTGACATGGAACACAGGGACACTGGAATGACCCAAAAGTTTCCACCCAACTGGGAATTATTGGAATTTCTTCCAACTGAAGTAGAGGGACCTTATTTAGTAGAGAGACCTTACAGAATCTATGAGATTTTCACCAGAAGACTCAGAAGAGGGGCACGTGTATCTCTACATTGAAGGCTAATTTTCATTTGCAGAATGCACCCGGATTAAATGAAAGCGTAAGTTACTCAATGTCCTGACATTTGCAATTACAGGTTGGTGTTCAGATAAAGACTTGAGAGTCTTTAAGCAATTCAAATTTTAGGTGCCCTGATTTTTTCAAACTTCTATATTTGTCTTCAACTTGGTGACATGGCTGGACTCTGTTTGGGAGTTTCTTTATGTGGGGAAGTTTGTGGATTACCTTTATGGGCAAAAAGTTGGAGTTATGACTGGGTCTTCCCTTTCCTTTCTCAGGCATCCTGGTCTTATGCTGTTTATTATCCAATGTCAAAAAAGGGAGTATAAATCCAGGCTGTCTTACTCCTTCATGAGTGGAAACAAAACCCCATTACTATTATATAAATTTCTGATGTTATCATACTTGAAATATTATGTCCGTCTACAGTATAAGTCCTCAGAGTCCTGGCTGAGTCTTGTGAGGTTGGAGTAGACTGGAAAGACTTCTTGGAAGAGGTGGGGATTGAGGTGGGTCTCAAAAGGCAGATGACTTTTCAGATATCACCATTTCTTTTGTTTAGTTGACATGCCAACTTTAAAGAGAACATAAATGAATGGTAGAAATTGCTTGACTTAATGAAGCCTTAATAATAACCCTAATACAGTTTATTAAGCATCTATCATTCATAGATGAATAGTTATTGCCTTTTCTAATAGAACAGTCATAATAAAATAAAGCTATAACATATATATTACTTTTATTCTTTTAATCACAGACCTCCTAAATAGGGATCCTGAATCTATTAGTACAAAATTTATTCTTTTTTTTTTTCTTAATGTCAAAATTAAATTTACTTAATGCAGTGACAGGAAAAAATTAGGTGCTATTTTCTTATACTATTGATAATTAAATGAAATTAGATTCCAATTCCAACTCCACATATCACACTCTGGAAAGGGGCACTTCTTATGGTTGGAGAAAACTAGCTAAATGCACAGGATTTTGATTCTACCCCCCAACAATACAAACAAACACACAAAAAACTCCTTTCACTTGGGAGCTTCGGCAGCTTTTGAACATGAATCCAGGAGAACAAAAATCTGATAATTTGTGCCTATGAATAGATGCATAATAACTTGTGCCTATGAATGGATGCATGGTAGTCTATTCCTATGAACAGATGCATGGTAATCTGTGTCTATGAATGGATGCATGGCACCCTGTGCCTATGAATGGATGCATGGTACCCTGTGCCAATGAATGGACGCATGGTAACCTGTGCCTATGAATGGACACATGGTAGCCTGTGCCTATGAATGGACGCATGGAAACCTGTGCCTATGAATGGACACATGGTACCCTGTGCCTATGAATGAACGCATGGTAACCTGTGCCTATAAATGGATGCATGATAACCTGTGCCTATGAATGGACGCATGGTACCCCATGCCTATGAATGGATGCATGGTACCCTGTGCCTATGAATGGACACGTGGACACATGGTAACCTGTGCCTATGAACGGACGCATGGTACCCTGTGCTTATGAATTGACACATGGTAACCTGTGCCTATTAATGGACGCATGATAACC
This sequence comes from Arctocebus calabarensis, assembly GCA_963573935.1. Lineage (NCBI taxonomy): Eukaryota > Metazoa > Chordata > Mammalia > Primates > Lorisidae > Arctocebus > Arctocebus calabarensis. The sequence continues at coordinate 15,140 of CAUYON010190151.1, forward strand.
TATGCCTATGAATTGATGCATGGTAACCCGTGCCTATGAATTGATGCATGGTAACCTGTGCCTATGAATGGATGCATAGTAACCTGTGCCTTTGAACAGGTGTATGGTAACCTGTGCCTATGAATGGATGGATGCATGGTAACCCGTGCCTATGAATGTATGCATGATAATCTGTGCCTATGAATGCACACATGATGACCTGTATGCATATAAATGCATACAGACTGCTGCTTTTGTTGTTTTTCTTCCTGCTCCTATGAATGGATACAAACTGCACCTTTTTGTTGTTTTTCTTATAGTAGTTAAGACATATTGGTTTTTCCAAGAAAAAAAGTGCTGGGACAATAATTCTGATGTTATAACAAAAAATACTAATAATACTAACTCATTTAATTTTTCCAAAAGTAGCTTTCTCATCCTACAATACCTGAGTATATTTTAGTCCTTGAAATTCACACACTTCTCACAGCATCCTGCCTCACTCTCTTGTCTCACTTTCTCAACAAATCCAGGACAGTCTCTGCATAGTGTCTATAAACAGGCAGGTACTCATGCACTTGGAAATGGCACCTTGGAGTCAAGAATGAAAGACATAAGAAAATTAAATTTGTAGATCACCTGTGACACATCAGGCTTTGTTCTAGACATTTAAAGGATATTGTACCCAGTAGTGTTTTTTTGTTTTTTTGTTTGTTTTGTTTTTTATCTCTTAGGCCGTGAAAGCTATGTTAACCAATTAGTTTTCAACTGACTTCTGAGACACTATTCTCATTTTACAGTTGATGAATTAGATAAATTGAATTGCCTAAAACTATGTGGTTAGTAAATGGGAGAACTGGGTTTCAGTTTTTTTCTTTTTTTTAATTTTTTGTAACAACTTTATTGAAATATAATTCACACACCATATACTTCATTCATTTAAAATTTACAGTTCACTGTTTTTTAGTATATTCAAAGAATTTTGCAACTACCACCACAATTAATTTCAGAACACCTTTTCCTTAAAAAGATGTCCTCACATAGGCACAACTCAGGTGGTATCCCCAAGCCTAAGTAAACCACTAATGTATTTTTTGTCTCTATACATTTGGCTATTCTGGACATTTCATATAAATGAGATAATAAAATATGTGATCTTTTGGTACTAGATTCTTCCACTTAGAATGAACTTTTAAAGTTCATACAGATTCTAACATGTATTAGAAGAAAGTGCAGGGAAAACTCTTGAAGGAATCATCCTGGGTGAATATTTTATGAGGAGGACCCCGGGCAATTGAAACAGCATCAAAAATACACTACTGGGACCTGATCAAACTAAAAAACTTCTGCACAGCCAAGAACACAGTCAAGCAGACAGCCCTCAGAATGGGTTTCAGTTTATCTGATTCACACATACCCTCAGACACTCACACTCAATGTTTCTGCCTCAGCACCCCTCCAACTCATCTCTTGTTTTTGCTATTTAACAATAATTGATTGAGATTTTACCAAAAGTTATACGTGAGGCTTCCTGCCTCAAATTGTATTGTCAAGAAATCCCAGCCTGTGCACTTTGAAATCTTACAAACTAGTATGGAATGAAGAAAAGGAAGTAAATGTTTACTGTAATGCTTCTGAGAGAAGAAGGGAGAAACAGCTAAGCTAGCCAAACTTATGGATGCTATGGTGGAGATACATCTTCTTATTGGAATTTATGTTGGACATAGACTGAGAAGAAAAGGAAAAACACAGATGCAAACAAATAAACAGAAAATAGAGCTTTTCTGGCCAGTGGGAACGGGGAGAGTCTCAAAACAAGATTGGTCCATGACGGACTATTTTAGAAATCAACACTATAAACATTTCCAATCCAGAGACTATAATGCGTTTTAGGAGAGACTGATCATTAGAATAGGATTAGAAAGGTGAAAATGGGTAGTGGGAAGGCAGGTAAGAAGGGGAGAGAACTGGGCTGATTCCTGGTGTTTGCTGCACCTGAAGTGTTTCCTTCCTTCCCTACAATCTGTCCATCTTACAAGCATCAGCCCCTGTGATGACACAAACGCCAAGGAATCACTCCTTCCCTAAAGTTTCTACTCTATGTTATAAATACCTTTCTTTTGTTCTTATCATCAACTACAGTATCATGTACACCTGTCTACCAGCCCGTCTAGACTATGAACATTTTAAGAAAAGAAGGGTTGGAGCCTATTTAGTTCTTACTTTCAGAAACCAGAGTAGTCAGAATGCTGGACACTTTCCTATGAAGTGTCTCCATATTCAGAAGTAGATGACCCTTACTTGGACCCTCATCACCACCATCACAGAAGCTCACATTGTTAATTACACATTTATTTACATAAAAATATAGGAGGAGAGACATTGCATGAGGTTTCTTGACAGAGCTAGGAGACGTATGTTCTGTGTACGACAAGAATATAGTGATAGCTCCATTTTCCCTCTAACTTTTTGAACTTTTTAATAGATTTATAGGCTTTAATATAAATAGGTAACTTTTCCCTACTCCATTCTTTCTCTTTCTCTTTCCCTTTAGTAAGTATTTTTAGAACATTTGTCTGTAGTGGATTTCTTCCTAACCAAATCCAATTTTGATATCATCTGCTGGCGTTTCTAACTGCTCAAAGTTCATTTTTATTGTGTCTCTATTCACTCTTTTGCTTGCTACATCTTACAGTTTAGTGTAATTTGTGAATTACATTAATGGGCTGTTTCCTCTCACTGGGAAATATCATGTACTCTAACTCATTTTGTGTAGCTTATCACCAAGAGCAAGGTAGATGCCAACTAAATTAAATATGCTAATGTTATTTAATTTGGAAAGGTTAAGAATATAAAAGAGAAAAATAATAGAATAGGATTGAATGGATTTTGGAGAAAAGAACCCAGATGCTTAAAAAATGTGCTTTCATGTTTAAAAAGTATGCCGGGGGAAAATAGATATTTACAGTAAAATGAGTATGCCAAACTTACACTAAGCAACACTAACATATGTACTTGGATACTGGAATATTGGAGCTGAAAGCTGCTGGAGGGGATATTAAATGTTTCCTTTACTCGTTATAGACAAGGAGAAAAAGCCGTGAGTTGTGGCCAATGGTATATCCACACGGTTACAAAGCAAATTCTAAGTCTGGTTTTCTGTTTGCTAATTAGCTGTTCTTTCCGCTGAAGCACCATTTTTACATATGTGAAAGTTTATGGGTTATAAGTGACTGACATATAAATTCTTTTTATTTGTATAATACACTTGTTCAAATAGGGAGGATAGTTATCATTTTCTTTATCTGCCACATTAAATGTCTGAGGCTCAGGGAGGCAGTGACCAGTGGAAAGGCAGGCTTGTAGTTAATGACGAGGTCAGATCTGAATCTCTTTTTCCTTGTTCCAAGATCAGCATTCTTGCAGATATATTATGCTGACCCATACATAAAAATGAACATGAAATTGCATTTGAAAGGAAAATGACAACTAACTAGCCCATCTTCAGTCCAAATGCTAAAGAAATCTGATGACTGCTGAGATGACAGAAAATGAATGTTAGAAATCTGCTGATTGTTGCAGTCTGGAGAGTGAAAACATTAACAGAGAATTCAGATAATCCAGAATTATAACACAGCTTTGATGTTTTGGTCTATATTGACTGTTGTCAAGGCTGCCAGCCTAATGCCAGCCACACTAACCTGCAAATTGTTATTTGAGCAGGTCACTTGTGATAGTAGTAATTGCCACATTACAATATAATTATAAAATCAGGCTCACCCCTGTCCTGATTGTCAGGGTGGGATAGGGACTAAGGAAGCCTATGGTGTGGCTTCTTGCTTACATTTCTGTGTAAGCATCAGATTCTGGGAACAGAACTGAGTCAATAGCACTAACACATAGATCTAAATTTCTAGAACAGCTACAGAAATAGCTGACAAAAAAGGAGATTCTCAAAGTAAAGTGTAGTAAAATTAAGATGGGGTGTGTCAGCATTGATCAGAAATTGGGATTGTTTTGAAATACTGTTCACTTTACATTGGATGTCAGCAATATTTGATTCTTGCAGCACTTCATAAGAAAGTGCACTCAATGCAAACTCAACAAAACTTGTGTTTAGAAAAAATGTGTATACTAATTCTTATATATGATAGCAACTACAGCAGAACACGTGTTTTCCCGTGAAGTGTCTCCATATTCAGAAGTAGATAAACTCTTACTTGGACCCTCATCACCACCATCACGGATGCTCACAGTGTTAATTATACATTTATTTATACAAAAATATAGGCAGAAATATTATTTTTAAGTTGCCTGATTTGCATTAGAAGAATACATTGAGATGCTTATTACTTATTAGCAGTATGATTTTGGCCTGCCACTGATTTTTCTTAATCCATTTTCTTAGCTTTAAAGGTAAGAAATAGCATTTGCCTCAATAGGTTCTTATTCTTATTTAGTATTTAATCCATGTTTACTAAAAGAAATTGGGGGTGGGGGCTTCAGAATTTAGCCTGGATGTGTCTTCATTTATGTCAATATCGGATTTAAATTATGGAAGCTGATTGTTAGTTTTCCACTATTGCATTTGGGATTTTGTGTGCTAGAATAGGTAAACGGTTTTCATTACATTTTTTGACAATCTGTACATTAAGCTTAGAAATTCAGTTTCCATATAACATCTCTGTTTGAGATTTCTTTTCTACACTGAGAGAAATATCAATGTGAGGTAAATGACCAGCCTTGCAAAACATGTATTTAAGGGTTAGAAGAATGAGGATAATAAAAGCCAAACTAAATTTTAGTCTACCTAATTTAAGTATCCCTAATTTGACAGCATGACTATTTCATCTTAATGGCACCATCTAGTGTACTATTGCCATTCTCTTGCCAAAAATTGATTAGATGAGCTCTTTGTAAAAATTATGATGACTGGGAAAATATGGGCAAGTTTAATTTCATCAGTTCAGAAAATATGATCTTCTTTCCTAATGGAGTGGATCATAAAAAGAAGAAATAGAGGGCTAAGTTAGTTGCAGTAATTAGGGAGCTAGCTAAGAGTTATGGTTACTTAACACACATTTCCATGAAAGTCTGATCAAAGGACGCCTCTGTGGTGTTGAGCTGATGGCAGAGATTTACTTTATTAAAAGTTGAGTGTGAAATAGACGAAGAAATTTTTGACTGTAGCTGTGGCATTTTTCTGTTAATAAAGGATTAAGTGATGTCAGGGGAGACTCAATCTACACGTTTGAACAAGTCTCCCCGGCTTTTCTCTCTTCAAGGAATGATAAGACAAAAGACAATTTGGAATCTAATAGTTACTAACAACCCTACTTTATTTGATTCATAGAGTAATTAATTCGTATCCATTAGATATTCCGGAGCATCTGAAAGTATTTGGGAGAGTGGGGATCTATTTTGGGGGAATATCAACTATTTATTTCCACATGACACATATCTAGAAGGGTAATTCTAATATTTACAAGTATAAATATTAAAAAGGGAAAAAGGGAAGCACAAAGTCATAGTAAGGTTTTGGATAAGAATGTCATTTCCTTCTTAAGATCTGATAGAGTTTAATAAGTTTTATAAAATGGATGAAGTTTGCCTTGAGAATTGAAAAATGGATTTCAAACAGAGCAGCTCTAGCTTCCCAAATAATTTAAGAAAATTGGAAGGATTTAAAAATCATTAGCATAAATTCTAGAATAGAAAAAAAAAAAGATGTCACCAAGTGCACTTCTAAAGCCTGGCCTTATTCTTCCCTTCTAAGATACATAATCCTTTTATTTTATTTATTTATTTATTTGTTGTTGGGGATTCATTGAGGGCACTAAGAACCAGGTTACATTGATTACATTTGTCAGATAAGGACCCTCTTATAGTTGTGCCCCACCCCCAAAAGGTGAACCACACCCTGCGTCCCCCCATTTCCTCCCTTCTTTCCTTTCTTTGCTCTCCCCATCTGCCACCCCCCACCATTACTAAAATTTTAAGTAAAAGTAACAACAACATTTAAGATCACTTTAGAATTATATATTATTCCACTATGTGAAGTAAAGTCACATAACTTTTTACATTCACTTCTAGAGAGGACGAAAAGAAAGTATTAAGGTACATAGGTGTCTTACGTACAACACTCATGAAATGGTTGTTAATTTTTTAAAGCTACTTAGAGTATATAACAGTAGGTACAGGGTCCAGAAGCTCTTCATCTTATAGTCCTTTGTTGGTTAAATTAAGAATAAAGTAGTAAAAGACATGATGTATATAGAGTAAACAGAAAAGAGAAAGCAGGAGTGACCAGAGGGGATGATATCTTTGCAATGTGTGAGAAGGCAAAGAATTTTTATGCAATGATAGGGAGTATGAATATACATAAAATAACAAGAAATGAATTAGATTACGTCAGCACTAAAATATGACCCAGGAAAAGGCACTATTAGAAAAACAAATTGGCATTCACAACCTGGGATAAATTCATACTACATATTTGACATAGAACTTACACCTGGAATACATAAATAACTCCTATGGTTCTATAATGAAAAGAAAAATAACCCAGTGGAATTGGAAACATTTGAAAAGAGAGTTTATAAAGAAGCAAAATAACTGAATACTAAACATATGAAAAGACTTTCAATTCCATTAGCTATGAGGGAAATGCCAAATAAAGCCACAAACACATGCCCATTACATAAATAAACTTATCAAACACTCACACAAACAACAAAGAAGGAAGGAGGGGGTGGGGCAAGGAAGAAAAGAGAGAGTGAGAAGGAGGGAAAGGTGGGGGAAGGAAGAACAGAGAGAGGGAAGGGGGAAGGGTTGAGGGAAAGGAAGAGCAGAGGGAGGGAAGGGGGGAGGGGTGTGGGAAAGGAAGAGCAGAAAGAAGGAAGGAGGGAGGGGAGGCGAAAAGGAAGAGCAGAGAGAGGAAAGGGGGGCAGAGATGTACGAGGAGGAAGGAGGGAGGGTGGTGGGGTCTGGGTGTGTGATACATCTTTCGGGGCAAGACACAAGTATAATAGGGACTTTACCTAACAAATGCAATCAGTGTAACCTGGTATCTTGTACCCTCAATGAATTCCCAACAATAAAAAAAAAAGAAAGAAAGAAAGAAAGAAAAAATAATGAGCTTGTTTTAATCTCATAGCTAGAGATGGCAGAAGGTAGGATTTCAATCTAACCCCTCTGACTCCAGAATCCAACTCGTAACCACTCTGGCTACATGTAACATTAAAAAAGAACAGAAAAAAAAAAGGACAAAACTAATAGTGTGTAGTTGATAGTTGATAAGAGCGACCAGAATGTTCATCCATTGCTGGAGGGAATTAGAAATCAAACAACTTTGGATAATAGCTTGTCACTTTCTTTTAAATTTAAACATAACCTAACCATACAACTCAGAAATAGCACTCCTGGTTAACTTACACACGATAAATAAAAATACATATTTTCACAAAGAATAGTATGTGGCTGCTCATAGAAGTTTTACCCATGTGAAACGTAACAACACACATGTCCACTAAAAGTTTGTATTCACATAAATAAGATGGGGTATGTCCATTCAATTGAATACTGTTTGTCAAAAAAAGATAATGAGGTGCTGATACATATACCAACCCGGATGAATCTCAGAAACGTTTTGAGGACCAGGCGCAGTGGCTCACGCCTGTAATCCCAGCACTGTGGGAGGCAGAGGAGGGAGAATTGCATGAGCTCAGGAGTTTGAGACTCGCCTGAGCGAGAGTGATACCCCAACTCATGAAAAAAAAAGGAAAAACCCAGCCGGGTGCCGTGAAAGCATCTGTAATCCCAGCGGCTTCCCAAGGCTGAGGCAGCGGGATGCCCACAGCCCAGCCTGAGGTTGCAGTGAGCTACCACACCCACTGCACTCTGCTCAGGGACATAGGGTAGGACTGTGTCTCAACAACAACAAAAAAACAAACAAAAAACAATTTTGGGGGCACGTGTTGTGGCTTACAGCTGTAATCTGTAATCCAGCACTTTGGGAGGCCAAGGGGGAGGATTCCCTTAAGGCAAGGATTTCCAGATCACCATGGGTAATATAGCAAAATTCCATTTCCAGAAAGTACTAAAAAAATCAGCTGGGCATGTTGGTATGTGCCTGTAATTCCAGATATTTAGGAGACTGAGGCAAGAGAATCACATGAGCCCCAAAGTTGGAGGTTGCAGTGAGCTGTGATGATGCCACTACACTCTAGCTTGGGCAACAGAGTGAGGCCTTGTCTCAAGAAACAAAAACCAAAACATAACCAAACATTGTTTTAAGGAAGAAAGATTATTTGGATACAAAGCAGCATATCTTATGTGATTTACACGAGGATCTAGAAAATTCAACTTTTTAGTGTGTGAAAGAAGATAATTCTGGAGCTTGGGGTAGGGTAGACATGGGGGTTGTATGCAAGGTAACTTGATCAAATGATAAAAATGTTCTATATCTTGATCATGATGGCAGTTATACAAGTTTATTTATTTTTCAAAACTCACTGAAGCATGCATATAAAACATGAATATTTTATATGTAAATTATACATCAGTGAAGTTGAGTTATACAAATTCCCTCCACTATGATTCCCAGTTTACCACAGAATAAAACTGTGAATTGTATTTTATATCTTGTGGGACTTGTCTGTTGTTGAATAATAAATTATCTCCAAATGTAGCATCTGAAAACACTAAGTACTTATCATCTTGTACACCTGACATCACAAGGTCAGAAATCTATTAGTAACTTGAGTACGTGGTTTGACCTCAAGGACTCATGACATCATTGAGAAGTGATGATCTTGGCTGCAGCCACCCAAAGCCTTCAGTGAGCATGGGGATTCACTTCCTAGGTGACTCACTAACATACCTGGAAAATGAGTGCCAGTCATTTACAGGAAACCACCATGCCCTGCTGTAAAGAGGCTCCATAGGGACGTGTGTGTGTCCTCAGACATGGCAATGGCAGCTCCTTTGCTGGTGGAAGCAATCCAAGAGGAAGCAAGGCAAAAGCCAAATGTCTTTTGGCTCTTAGCACTGAAGTCACAATGGTAATCTCCTCAAAGGATTATTTGTCATACAAGGCAGCCTTCTCCACAATAGCAGGCGTTAGGTCTGTCTGGATGCCCACTGGTCCCCTGGTCCCAGGGAAAAGAATGAATACTGGTGCTAAGTCAAGCCAATGACGGAGTGATCAAAGATATAAAATAATTACACATGCAACATTTATTGCAAAGAGAGAGTGAGTCTCAGAGGGAATGACGGGTCATAATCATTCTTCACAAGTGGAGAAAGACTCCAAATCTGAGCACATGCTATGTGCTGACAAGTTTGTCCCACCTTCCTCCTGGCAGGATTGGTTGCCATTTCCCACTTTGGAGTGATAGACGGGTTGGGCTTATATAACAGAACACATAACAGGTTACATGAAAGGTTGGTTATATAACAGCTTCCCTTTCTATGCATGTGTCTTCTCCCAAATTCCTCAGGATATCTCCACCCTTGCTATGCTAGTTAGAGAGTAGTGAGCCCCAGGTCAGTTAAAGGTCACGAAGAGCTCTTTACTGTGTATCTTCACACCAGGGCCTAGTGCCCAGTCACAGTTTGGTTCCTATCTACAATTCAATTAATTCTTTCCACCCTTAGCTTCTTCCCTGTCACCTTTTTACCCTTCCCCAGACCTAACAGAAGGACTCCACAAAGAGAAGAAATGAAGAACAGGAAGCCAAGCTCATGGGGATATTTGGGAGACTATCACAGATCTTGATAGAAAACTATCAATACGTAAGCATGTAATGCATCAATAAATCAAGTGAATTAGTTCTCTGTAATTTATTCATATTTATTGAGTATCTAGTAGTGTTTTGAATATCCTTCCGAGGAAAATTTCAGTGGGGTCCTCAGCAAATGGCTCATTTCTTTTTAGTGTATATAATTTTACAGGAATTAATAGATACAAAATCAAGTGAAGTTGGATTCATTATATATTCAAAGTGAAGTTGGATTCATTATATATTCAAAGTTGCCTGACTTATAGGCAAGAAAAAATCAGAGACATCAGTCCTTCTAATAGGCTCACATATCATCAGCAATCAGGGATTAGTGTTCAGGTGTTCAAATTTTGGATCCCTTCCATGAAGATGTCAAAACAGATAATAAGGTTATTGCTATTATTATTTTAAACACATTAGTCACTGGACTCAAATGTTCTATACCATTCTTGGTTATTACTTGTTCCAAAAGATGCATCTAAATATCTAAAGTTATTCCTAAGTGCCCATATCTGAATTTTTCAAAATAATGCCTAGTACTCGATGGTTTGTTCTGTATTTTCATATATGTTCCATTCATTCCTTACAACAATCTTATAAAGTTAATGAGTATTTACTTTCTCCACTGAAAAGGTAGAATAGTGAGTTTCTGAGTGCTTTGTTGAAATTGACCAATATCATTTAACCGGTCTAAGACAGCATGGGATCTCATTACTAGGACTTTTGCTGCCAAATCCCAGAATTTTGTTTCAAAGGAAAACGTCACTCTTTATCACATTTTGTTTCTCACTTTTTTTTTTATAATTTTATTGAATCATAATTCTGTACATTGGTGCAATCATAGGGCACGATTCATATACATTCTCACTTTTAATCCCTGCTACTTCATTGGGTTTGGGTTTCTTTTTGTTTGTTTGTCTTTTTTTTTTTTTAACTAATAGCACATAATAGAGCCTATAGGTTTATTTTTATTTAAATGTCTATATGTAGAAAATGTAATTAGCTGGGTTTGGCATGGTTACTGAATCAGTGGCAGTTTAACTCAGTTATTTAAACATTTATAGTGTATTTTCTCTGTCATTTTATTCTTTGAGAATGCAACCCTGAGTATATCAAGGAAACTAGCTGCAAAGTTCACTCACTTTCTATCTTCCTCCTCCTTTGTTCCTTCCATCCACCCTTCCTTCCTTTTTTCCTTCCTTCCTTCCTTCCTTTTATCCTTCCTTCTTTCCTTCTTTTCCTTCCTCGCTTCCTTCCTCCTTCCTTCACTCCATCACTCACTCACTCCCTGCCTTCCTTCTTTCCCTCCCTTCCTTTCTCCTGCCTTCTATCATTCTTTCCTCATTTAAAATAGAATATTTTGACAATACTCAAAATTAGAAAAGATGATTATTGTACACTATACATCTATCACTCAACTTCAATAATAGGACCAGCTTATAATCTTATCTCTCACATTTCTCTTGTATTTTAAAGATGATTATTCTCTTTTTTTTTTTTTTGAGACAGAGCCTCAAGCTGTCACCCTGGATAGAGTGCTGTAGCATCACAGCTCACAGCAGCCTCCAATTCCTGGGCTCAAGTGAATCTCTTGCCTCTGCCTCCCATGGAGCCGGGACTACAGACGCCCACCACAACACCCGGCCATTTTTTGGTTGCAGCCGTCATTGTTGTTTGGCGGCCCGGGCTGGATGCGAACCCACCAGCTCAGGTGTACGTGGCTGGTGCCTTAGCCCATTGAGCCACAGGTGCTGAGCCTATTCTTTTTCTTAAAACCAATCTTCAGGGCAGCATTTGTGCCTTTTTGTTTGGCCTGATTTTTTCGCACCATTATAAATTAATAGGTTAAAATTTATTTAGTGTAGGATAGCGCCTGTGGCTCAAGAAGTGGCAGGTTCAAACCCAGCCTCGGCCAAAAACTGCAAAAAAAAAAAAAATTATTTAGTGTAGTTCAATCCTTTACAGGCAATATATAATTTTCTTCCTGAATAGTGTTCTATGGTATAAACATGCCAGAACTTATTTATTTATTCTTCTGGGGAAGAGAATTTGGTTGATTTCAGCTCTATACTCTTATAAATAGAACCTCTGTGTACACTTATGCAGATCTTAAAATGTAAGTGTGTCTTCTAGATACAGACTTAGAATAGGCTGCACAGGTTATAAGGTAGGTATCTGTTTAGTTTCATATCAAAAGGAAAAAACAAACACTGCCAAAAAGTATGACATCAAACACTCTGCTCATAATCAATTAGGATGTTTCTTTTTTTCTTTCTTTTTTTTAGATAAAGTCTCACTTGTCACCCTCGATAGAATGCTATGGTGTCATAACTCACAGCAACCTCCACCTCTTGGCCTCAAGTGATGCTCTTGCCTCAGCCTCCCCAGCAGCTGAGACTAGAGGCGCCGGCCACAAGCCTGGCTATTTTTAGAGATGGGGTCTTGCTCTGGTTCAGGCTGGTCTCAAACCTGTGAGGTCACGGCAATCCACGCACCTTGGCCTCCCAAGTGCTGGGATGACGGATGTGAGCCACTGCGCCTATCAATTATGATATTTCTAATTGTTCTACACTCTTGCCAACACTTTATATAGCCATATTTTCCTAATTTTAGCCATTCTTGTGGGAGTGAAGTAATAGTTAATTCTGGATTTAATTTTTCATTTCTAATAAAAATTTCTAATGAAATTTCTAATTACCTAATGTTGAGCAACATTTTATGAGCTTATTTGCCATTCCTATGTCATCTTTTAAGAAAGACTTATTTATGTCTTTATTGCTCATGTTTAATTTACTTACTTGTCTTCTCATAAGAGAGTTCTGAGTTTTTTATAAGTTACATACTTTATATAAATATACCAACTTTTTGTCATATACATTAAAATATTTCCTTCTAGCCTTTGTCATGCTTTTCCATTTTTGTTGATTTTCATCTTTATTGCATTTATTCACAGTCTGGAGGCTACATTTTTTAGATCATAGTGCCAGCACGGACAGGTTCTAGTGAAACTTCCTTTTCTAGTCTGCAGAAGGCCACCTTATGTACTCACATGGAGGGGAGGAGACAGGGAGTGAGGGAGAGAAAGAGAGGCTCAAAAACAAGCTCTCCAGTGACTCTTTTTATAAAGACCTTAATTTCATCATCTAACCCTAAGGTTAAACCTAATCGAATCCTAATTACCTACCAAAGGCCCCATCTCCAAGTACCATCTCATTGAGGGCTAGGGTTTTAGCAGGTGACTGGTGAGGAGACGCAAGCATCAGTCTGAAAGAGAGGACGCTATTCTCAAGATTGATATGATGTCATACACAACCAGATGCAGTACTGTAAGTGTAGTAAATTCAGTAAAATAGGTTCATAGTATAAATCAGGAGAGGAAAGAGGAAGGGGTGATTGATCCTGATAGATATTTTAAGGAAGATATCATTAAAGTCCTATAATTTGAATTATTTAAACGTCTGAAAACCCAGCAGGAATATAGACTCAGGAAGAGATTAAGGGCTATGGAATTAATGTCTAATATTTGAGGAAATGGAAGCTAAAATATCATCAATTTTTGTTTTCATGAAACACAAACACAATCTCTATCGCGCCTCTAATTATTTGCTTAAGTTTTTACATTCCCATGTGCCAAATTTTTATTCTGCCCTCTGATGGTGTTTTTGTTTTTCCTAAGGATTTCTCAGAGAATGAGCATATTAATATGAGTACATTCATGTGGACTAGCTTAACACGTTGAATATTACTGGACCTAAATTATAAATCACACAAACTTTATATATAACTCTATTATATATATATGAATATATATATGTAAACATTTAATATGTATATGTATGTAATCATTTAATATGTATATGTATGTGGGCTACATATAATGTATTTATGTCTGCATATGCTTGCTTAATGATGGCTTCTACTGGGAAATCTGGAGTTATCGCTCTCTATAAAATTATATGCATTAAGAATTTCAATGTGGGTGGGCGCAGGGACTCATGCCTATAATCCCAGCACTTGGGAGGCCTAGGTGGGTGAATTGTCTGAGCCCATAGGTTTGAGACCAACTTGAGTCAGAGCGAGACCTCATCTCTAAAACTAGCCAACCATTGTGAAGGCACCTGTAGTCCCAGCTACTCGGGAGACTGAGGCTGGGTTGAGCCCAAAAGTTTGAAGTTGCTGTGAGCTATGATGTCATGGGACAGCACCAGGGGCAACAAATTGAGATACTGTCTCCAAAAAATAAAAAAAAAGAATTTCAATGTAAGCAGCACATTATTAAAGAAGTATTAATTCAAATATATTAAAGGCAGCCCATTTTATTTTTCATTTACATGGGAGGAATTACTTAGCTACAATTCGGCATTGGACTGACCTTAGCTTTTCAGGTTATGTTATAGCAGGCAGACATTATATTTAGAAAAACAGATGTCATTGTTATGTGTTGCTGTGGAAATACTTTGCTCCCATCAACACTTTTCCTTGTAAGAGGGCTTCATCACTCATAATGTAGTAGTTATGGTGGAGAAAACATTAGTTCCTGCTAGAATTTAAATGCCTGTGTAAAATACTGCACTGTGCTATTTGCAACACTCCAAAACTATCCTGTGGTTAAGTTAGCAGATTATAGCATTCAGATATTCCAAACGACAAGATCTGATGGAATCCCCTATTATAATTAACCTCTATGAACCTGACTCCCACATCACTTATGTTATTCTTCAATATCTCTCTAAAATTTTCCTTTTGTGTTTTTATCTGCTTGATGAACCTTACAATTTGGGTGTTCTACTAGCATCTCATCACATTATGTCTGAAGCTGCATTCATCTTCCTGGCCTCCCTAATCCTCTTTCTTGTTCACTTTATGACACTCTTACTGCTTTTATTATTCAGACTCTAATGTATGCACAGTAGTCCTCTTTCATTCTCTTCTGAATTGCTTTTCACAACCAATCAATACAATTTTTAATTTAGTTACTAATTTTCAGTGCCCCTTGACTAATTGTCTAAATGCTCTCAACTGTATTCATTTCACCTTTGACTTATGGTAAGCACACAATCAATGCACATCAATGTAACAGCGGTGTGATGAGATGACTAGATCAGGAGGTGGATATTAGTCTCAGGTCAGCCCCCCAGACAAGCTTGGAAACTTTACTGCATTATTTAAATTCTAAAGCCCTCACTTCTCCTTTTGGTGAGACTCAACCATTTATGTTTATTAACTTATAGAAGGTTGATTTGGCTTATTGAATATAAAACATGCACTAATAGAGCATATGGAAAGTACAGATGAATATTAAAAAATAGATACCACTAGACTTTGTTCCACAACATGTACTTATCTCTTAAAACATGTTACACATTTGGGAAAGGGATGAATAATGTAGGCTGTCCTTTAGAGAGGTACTATTCTGCAGTCATAACTCCGTCCTTTTAGTACACTTTACAAAAATGTGAATTTGCCTATATACTCTGCCTATATATTCAATATATGTTATATACATATGTATTTTGTACATATGGCACATGTTTAAAAACTACATATAAATATATATCTTATTTTCCTTTCTTAAACATTACATATTTTCTCAAGCATTCAGTTATAGTTTATTGATTGCCCAGTTTCTAGACAATAGGTATACCATATAGGACAAAAACTTTCCATTAGTTAAGTGTCTCTGTTATTGAAGTGTTTATGTATTTGACCTGTGAATAATATGAGGATGAATTTGCTTTTACATGTATTTCTAAATCCATCGCTGAGTAGTTCATTATAACAGTTCAAAGAAATAAATATTTTGAATCGATGCTCGATTTGTGCTAATAGAAATATAGTACAAATATATATGTATATGTTTTTAAAGTTTTGTAGTTGACACATTAAAAGTAAAAAAAAAGTTAAATTACTTCTTGGCCTTTTAGCTAGAATCGAATGAAGATATATTTTAAATTAATTGTGAGAATTTATTTAACACAATATATTAAAATAGTATTATTGCAACATAAAATGAAATAATTATAAGGACATTAAAAAATACTTCATATTCTACTCTTCAATGTACTGGCCCTCAATTATTACTCTACATTTAGATCGTGTCTCAGTTTCACTTGCTGTATTTCAAGTGCTAAATGGCCACATGCGGCTAGTGCCTACAGTACTGAACTGTGCAACTTGCGACTGCATGATTAGAATGGAAGCGTCCACAGGACATAGGAAGTTAAAGAATTTATGCCTACATTCTGAGTATCTACATCTCTACCCAAATCTAATTAATACTGTGTAGTATATGAATGAACGGACTGTTAGGTAGATAGAACCTCTGACTCTCCTGGGCATAAAGGATAGGCATCTTGGCTTGGTGCTGTACCACCTTGGTCATGCTTCGAGCAATTAGCCCA
This sequence comes from Arctocebus calabarensis, assembly GCA_963573935.1. Taxonomy (NCBI): domain Eukaryota; kingdom Metazoa; phylum Chordata; class Mammalia; order Primates; family Lorisidae; genus Arctocebus; species Arctocebus calabarensis. The sequence continues at coordinate 31,302 of CAUYON010190151.1, forward strand.
CCAGGGAAAAGGGCAAGAACAACCCTCGTCTTGTTCACCCACCTAATCCTCTCCCCAGTGACCATGATACTTGCAGAGGAGAGAATACCCTACCCATCTACCAGGAAGAACTTAGCACACCTACTGCAAAAGAATGCATAGAACTCTGGAGCCCGTGGGACAAGCCACATAGGTACGACAGAGTCTGGAAGGGGACATGGGACAACCTAACGCTTACTATCACGTCATTAACTGTTCACCAGAGCTGCTGCATGGTGATAGTACCATCTGAACCATGAGGAGGGCCCATTTCAGACGCCATAATAACAAGACCCAGATCATAAGCAAGTTATTTTCTTTAGCTACAACAAGGGATCTGACTGTCTTCTGTGGCATGTATACCTTGTTCTATTCTGTAAACCTATATCCTGCCTTTATTTTCTTTCCTATATTGTTCCTCCCTCAATAAATTTCACCTCCTGCTTGTCTTTCGTTGGTGTGTGGGGTGGGTCGTTCTTCTGCCAAGAGCACATGAGGAACCTAGAACAAGATGGCCAAACCCAAGAGGGAAAATGATTGAATTTGCACAAAGTTCAAAGTCTGTTTGTAAGTTTGGTGGTTGTACAGCTCTCAGTGTGCACTCTGTTCTTTGAAATGTTTTTTACTAGGAGAGGCAGGTGCTGACATATCACTATTTTTTAAAGTTTTTGTTTCTTATTTATAAGGTTTCACTCATATTTCCTTGCTCATTATTTAAGAAACTCCCATTTATCTAAGCTAGAAAGCCAGAGGTCTGTCTGACTCTTCTTTCCCTCACACCTGCTCCTCAACCCTGACTGTCTTCCATGCCCTCAACATTTGAATGTCTGCATCTCTCAGTCACTTCTCTGTAGATGTCACCCTGACTCTTGGCTAACTATAATTTTTTTTCTCAGGATTATAAAAAGTTTCCAGTCTCAAGTTTTACATGGCATATAATACTCTTCAAGATCAAATGCCCAACCATGTTTCTGTTGTTCCATTTCATACAGTGGTTATAAATGTTGCCCCAAGCACACAGTGTCACTGAAACCCAGATCTAGCCACAAGATCAAAGTTCATTGAACAGTACCATTGAACTTTCTCAAACCTCTAGGTTTCACTCCACATCGTTTCTTTTACCTGAAGCACTCCTTCTTGGCCTCAACCTTGTCCTTTAAATCCATCCTTCTCCAGGAATGTGACCAGGTCAGGCCTACGTCACTATGCCTCACACATCTGGTGCCCTGTGTGAGAATGCAGGGCATCAGATGTGTGCCCTGTAAGAATGGTCATCATGCTTTTGTGCACTTGTGCAGTTGCTACTCCCATTTCCAGACTGTGAGCTCTTCAAGTGTGTTGCTACACTTATCTGCAGCCGGATCCACTAAGCCTTGGCGCAGTGTCTGACCCATGATAAGTGTCCAGAAAGTGTATGATAAATGACTGCATAAACAATGAAGAAAATGGTGCTGCATCTTCCTCTTAACTCCCCACTAGCCCATTCGGAAGCAAATATATCAAATACCAGTTCTATGGCTTTATCAAGCCCAAATCCTTATAAGATCTATTATTAGCCAATTCCATATCCTCTTTCTAAGAATAAAGAAAAAGAACCAATAGCAACCTAATTTAATTCTCTTAGCATCTAGAATAATGATGATGATAATAATGATGATTGCAATAAAACACCCGTGATAATAATATAACTGTTAAATTGAAATAGCAAGATTCTAGAATAAGGTCATAAAGAAATTTTATTCTTTCTCAAAATTGCTCCCATGAATGTATTCAATCTGCTGCTTTTCCCTATTCCAATTGGAGAAAAACCAAGGTCTTTATTTTTTCCATGACTTTCTTGGCTGCTTCAGATAAAGTGAATTCTTATCACAAGAACAGTCTTAGTTCTGTGAGTAATATGTCAAGGCCTGGCTGAGCTTTGTTCATATGCCTTGATACTTTCCTTCCCCAGTACTTGCCAGCTGAAAGAAATTAGCTTGCAGTAGGGCAGAGGATGTCAATTGCATCTTCTACAAGAGCTGAATGTGGCACAAGAAGCAAGAAATTGAGGCACACGTAATCCTTCTGAAGCCAGGATCAGATACTTATGCCTACAGAAGGTTGTGAAATGAGACCCTCTCTGGCCTCATGAGGCTCAAAGCCAACACATTTCCTAAGGTACCACTGTTACAGTGTCCCCAGAGACTCCTGTTACTGGAGATTCCTCATCCTCTGTGATGCACAGATTGATGACTGCTGAAAACTCCCCATTTGGGTCCTGGTTGCTTCTATAAAGTAGGGTTCAACTTAGGTTGTGAGTGTGTGACATGTGGGCAGAAACATGTATATGCAAAGTTGAGAGGAAACATAAATCAATATCTATTATTTCATGGAAGTGCAGTTTCAACCCATTGTTTAGAGCCATAGGCCCTGTTAGCTGTTTATTGACCCTCGTGTTTCTCAGGACTGAGTCAAAATGAGTCGGCTGTGATAGTTTTGCTATAGGGACCAGAGAGTGTAATATATCAGCCCTCTGAACAATCTCCTTAGGAGTTCTCTCATTTAACTTTGGATGATGGAACACCCCCAACACACACACACAAAAAAACGACCCTCCACAGTTCCCTCTACACAAATTCTCTAAATGTGAATGTCCTATTCTCAATACCAACCCATCTTTTGCCCTCAAATTATATGCCAGAGAAGGATCACAGTCTAGTTTTTAAATGCTTCATCTGTACTCATAAGTCCTCTCCAGATGGGATCATAACACTCATTCATGAATGCCAAAATTTTTATGAACAGTTTTCCTGTTGCTTTACCTAAAATCTGGGCTGAAAATATCATTTCTTTACCTTGTTTCAGTAATAAGACCTCGAAAATCAACATATGTTCACTCGTTTATAATTTAAAGCACACTAACTCTCATGTTCTTCCTTTTGTGTTTGTATTTTACTTTTTATTTCATAAATATGAAACTTGAAGATGTTCATTAATCTCAAATTCCCATAGACTAATAGCTGGTGAAGCTGCAGCAGGGACCCAGATCTCTACCTTCTAACTCCACATATTTCCACTCTAAAGCTGTTGTGCAAGTGTCATCAAGGAGGAACCAGACAGAGAAAGTGCTGGGTTAGGACTATAGAGGGTTAAGACTGAGATGTGGCAGGATGTAGAGGGGCATGGCCATAAAGGTGCACACACTGAGAACTGAAGTCATGACCAAATGCAGAATTTGTATCTGCATCTCTGTGGGAAACCCCTTGGAGTAGACTGATGTTGAGATGATCTGGATGTGTTTTCAGGTTCTGTCTTACAATTTAGAGTCAACATTAAAGAAAAAAATTTTTGTCATAGAGATAAGCTAGACCAATATGTACTCCAAGATGGTTTTTTGGTAGTCCTATCTCCTCAGATATCTTCATTTCCCTTGATTGACTTAAGAGAGCAGAGAATGGTGCTACCTTAAGCTTTTCTCCCTGGAGTGGGGGTGCTTTGCATGAGACATCAGAAAAAGGTAAAAGGGCTCTGAAAACTCCATGCTTGAAAAGATAAGGACAAGAAGGGATTGTAACAAAAGCCAAAGAAGGAGAAGGTAATGTAGGGAATGTGGAATGTAGTGTTGATTAAATAAGTTATTCTCATCAAACTTTTGATCGCTGTAACATTAACAGAGATGGGAATGCCCACGTCCACCACTTATGACTCTAGGTTTACTTCTATGTAAAATCAATATACAGCAGGAGCTTCAGAACTTATTCAGAAAACTAGTTTTAAAAGTGTATTCTTTATCTATTCATTCAGTAATGCTTACTGAGTACTGCCATGTTGCTAATACTGAGCCAAGTGCTAGGGAAGCAAAAATCAGCAAAATATGTTTATTGCTTTCTAAAACATGGGGTCTTGATAGTTAGGACTCTGAGTGGATCATTCTCACTGGGTTAGGTGATATCTTCAAGGTGGTTTTGATTTGCATCTCTCTGACAATCAGAGCAAATGAGCATTTTCTCATGTTTGTTAGCCATTTGTCTGTCTTCCTAAGAGGAGGTTCTATTCATGCCTCTTGCCCAGTGATATATGGGATTGTTGGCTTTTTATTTATCGTTGATTAATTTGAGTTCTCTATAGATCCTAGTTGTCAAGCATTTGTCAGATTTGTAATATGTAAATATCTTTTCCCATTATGAAGGCTGTCTATGTGCTTTGATTGTTGTGTCCTTAGTTGCGCAGGAACTTTTCAGCTTAAATAAATCCCATTTGTTAATTTTTGTTGTTATCACAATTGCCAACCACAAAACTCTTCGAAATGATAAAGAAATACAGTAGTGTCTCAGCATATAAAATTGATGTCCACAAATCAGTAGCCTTTGTATATGCCAGTACTAACCAAGTAGAGAAACTAACCAGAGACACAATTCCCTTTATAGTAGCTTCAAAGAAAATGAAATACCTAAGACGATATCCAACCAAAGAGTGAAGGAATTCTACAAAGAGAATTATGAAACCCTAAGAAAAGGAAAAGCAGAAGACATTAACAATGGAAGAACATACTATGCTCCTGGCTGGGAAACACCAACGTTGTTTAAACGTCTACACTTCTCAAAGCAATATACAGATTCAATACAATCCCCATTAAAATACAGACATCATACTTTGAAGATTTGGAAGATATTATTCTTCATTTCATATGGAACCTAAAAAAAAAACCTGTATAGCTGAGACAATTCTCAGTAATAAAAACAAAGCTGGAGGCATCACTCTACCAGACTTCAGGCTATATTACAAATCCACCATAATCAAAACAGCATGGTATTTGCACAAAAATTGAGATATAGACATTTGGAACTGAATTGAAAACTGACAGATGAAACTAGTCTATTATAGCCACCTAATCTTGAATAAATCCAACAAAAGAATACATTGGAGAAAAGAATCTCTATTCAATAAATGGTGCTGGAAGAACTGGATAACCACATGCAAAAGACTGAAACTTGACCCACACTTTACACTCCTTACAAAAGTTGATTCAAGATGAATAAAATATTTCAATCTAAGGCAGGAAACGATTAAAATCCTAGAAGAAAGTGTGAAAGAAACTCTTGAAGATGTTGGCCCGGGGAAAGATTTTATCAAGAAGATTTCAGTGTCAATTGCTCTTCTCTATTTTGTGTTTACTGACATGTTCTGTGATTTAGAAATTGCCCCCAGACCAAAGCTAGATGAAACGCTAAGGAGAGAACATGAATTTTCCTCCTTTTAGGGATCACTATCTTTTCTCTTATGCTATACCTAAAAACTGGTGCTTCTTTGGTTCTGTCCAATTTATACTTGTTTAGAGCAGGATGGAGGATTGCATCCCAACTATTTCATTGAAATGGGTGCCTGTATCTTGAAAAACATATTTTCTTAACTTCCTTGCTAAATACATTGTGGTTTAGATTTTTCCAATGAATGGCACTCCATTGAGATGTGTGAGGCAGAGGTAAAGGCAAATCTATTATTCTTTGGCAGCAGCTGAAAAAGGGGACAGGTAGAAAGCAGACACTGGTTTCCCAGCAGCTTCTAGAGGTCACCTTGCAAATCACTTATGTCATTGCTCCAAGTAGCTGAGTTTGCTGAGTTCTGCAATAAAAGTATTTCCTGGCGTCTCAAGGCAGGTGACTTGACTAAACTTTGTTCCTCCTACCCTTTAAGGGATTGTACAATCTTCTCATTTATAAGTAAAACATTTTACTACTCAGAAAAAAAGAGGATGCCTCTATATTTCTGACTAAACCCCAGCTATTAAATCATGTATTTCAACCATATGTCATAGCATCTTAAGTTAAAGTTTTAACATACAAATTGGTGCAGATGTCTATCAAAACCTTCTCTTAGGGCAACAACCATTCTACAGGGAGGGGAAGATTACTCTTGTGATTTGGTCTCAGTCTTTTACTGAACCTCTGTCTCTGGACTGTGAACTCCCTCATTGTTTCTCAGGTTGGAGAGAGTTTTCAGAGAGGGAAAGCAACAGAGAGAGAAAGGGAGGGACAATATGAGATCTGCTAATTCACTTCTCTGTCTCATAGTGAAAAAGTGCTAAATACTTGTTTGGTGACTATCACTATGGTCACCTTTGAGGTACTCCCCTTGGGAAGCTATGCAGTGCCTAGTCCAGCCTTCAAAGCACTTTTTCTAGGACAACTTCATGAACTTAATTGTCAGAACTGGTTCAATAATAGCTATGATGGCCATTCCAGAAAAGAGTTCCAAAATTGCTTTGAAGGGTGGACTAGGCACTAGCATTGGTGCTTCCCAACTTGATCTATGGGGCAAACACAATTGCAATCAAAACCCCAAATGTTATTTTGTGAATATCAGCAAACTCATTCTAGAGTTTATACAGAGAGGAAAAAGAACTAGAATAGAAAACACAGTTATGAATAGGAAGAATCAAGTTGGAGGACTGACTTCAGGCTATGATGATTGAGACACCATGACTTTAGTGGAAGAGCAGATCCACATCACTGGAATGGAATACAGAGCTCAGGGATGTATCCACATAAATATAGCCAACCCATCTGCGATAAGGGAAAAATAGCAATACTATGGAGCATAGGTGGTCCTTCAACCAATGGTAGTGGAACAAACACCCACTATCAAATAAATGAATCTAGACACAGACTAGACTTGACTAGAATGACTTTATGTCATTCACAAAAAAAATAAATAAATAAATAATTCAAAATGGATCATAGACTATAACATAAAACAGACAGCTGTAAAACTTCTAGAAGATAAAAATGGGAGAAAATCTAGATGGCCTCAGGCATGACAATGATCTTTTGGACACAACTCTAAAGCCACAGTCCATGAAAGAAATTATTGATTAGCTGAACTTTACCAAAGTCATACATTTTAACTATGAAAAGGCTCTGTAAGAGAATGAGAAGACACGCCATAGACTGGGAGAAAATGGGATTTATGCTAAGGTACTGTTATCTAAAATATGCAAAGATTTCTTAAAACTGGAGAAGAGAACAAACCACCCAATTAAAAAATGGGCCAAAGGCCTTAAAAGACACTTCCTCAAAGAAGATTAACAATGGTGAGTATATATAAGATTAACAATATGAATATGCATAAGAAAGATGGTCCACACCATATTTTGTCAAAGAAATGAAAGTATCATATGCATTCATATGCTTATTATATTGCATATGCTAATAAATGCAAATCTCATAACCTAGTTGTTTGTACTCTCACATTAACCTGAAATTAACAAAAAAAATAAGATGCCACTACATACCTTTTAGAATGACCAGAATCTGGAACACTGACAACAAATGCTGACTGTGATGGGGAGAATAAGAGCTTATATTTATTGCTCTTATGATGGGAATGCCAAATGAGACAGCTACTTTGGAAGAAAATCTGGCATTTTCTTTTAAACAAAACTAAATGTAATATGACCATAAGATCCAGTAATCACACTCTTTGATATTTATCTGAATGAATTGAAAACTAATGTCCACAGAAAAACCTGCAGACAGGATTCGATAGCAGCATTACCCATGGTTACCACAGCTTAGAAATAACTAAAATGTCCTTTAGTAGGTTAAGGGATGAGAAAACTGTCCTGTAACCAGACAATGTTACTCAAACCTAATAAGAATGAGCTATCTAGCCATGAAAAGACATGATTAAACCCTAAATGCCTTATTACTAAGTAAAAGAAGCCAGTCTGAAAATGCTTCATAGTATATGATTCTACTTATATGACATCCAGGAAACTATGGAGACAGTAAAAAGTCAGTGTTTTCCAAAGGTTGCAGAGAGGAAAGGATGAAAAGGAGGAGCAATGCAGATTTTTAGGTCAGTGAAGATTATTCTGTTTATGTCATAATGATGTATAAGTATTTGTCTAAGCCCAAAGCATATATAGCAGCAAGAGTGAGCCCCGGGGACTCTGGGTTAAAGATGTGCCAATTTGGTTCAGCAACGTACCAGATCTGCTATGCTATTGGGGGTGTTGGTATGGCAGGAGGCTATACATGGGCAGGGGCAGAGGGTATACGGGGCATCTCTGTACATTCCTCTCAATTTTGCTGTGAACCTAAACTTCTCTGAAAAAAGGTCTCAAAAAAAATTAAAATTTAAAGAACTATAAACTTAGTTCTATTAAATCCAATGTTGTCTTGTGATAAATGAATGAAATTCTGTAAGGGCACTGTGTTTTCTCAGAGGCTGGAACAATGACTTCAACAAATACTCAACAAATGAAAGAAAAACTGCTGAGTATGGTAAGGAAGTAAAAGGAAAGTGAGGAAGCCAGTTAGATATTACACATTTGATAAGAAAATGCTGTGTGGAAAGTAGCCCTGCCATTCAGCACACGATGTCTATGCCACTGTCACCAGACCTCTGTGCCACTCCTGAACCTTTCTCCAGAATCATGGTAAGGAAGTTCTTCATCAGTGAAATTTCATAGAGAGAATTTTATCTCATTTACAGGGCACAGCTTTAAGGGAATAGGAATTTTTCAGCATGCCAAAAGTTTTCTGCACATCATGCCACAACATTAAAAAGAAATTACTTATGTGACTCCAGACAGTGCATGTAATCAGCAATGCAAACTATGGATTACATATACTACAGCTGTGTATTGTCTATTACAGTGTAATCATTACCTTTTTAATTACTGACATTTTTAAACATAATGTAAAATAACATCAAAAATTGTAGGCGCTGCGTTGGGGGATTCTTCCCCAAACCACTTGAGAGTATGCCTCCACCAACCGTCTTAACTACACTATGTGCCTTTGATTGGAGGAGCTTTTAAATACACAGGAGGGTTATGGATCAGTCCCAGGGAGTCTATCACTTTATTGCTAAGCTGGGTATTTCAAAGAATCCAATATTTAATGAGTAAGTCACAGTTTCTGAAACCTTATCATAATAGATGAAGTGAGGCTAGTCCCTCAACAGTGATGGACAGATAATGAAGTGACCATGTGGACAGTTTTGCAGACTGAGCGTGTTGATTCAATGACCATTGGGTATTCTCTAACCCTTGGAACTCTGTCGAGCCCTGTTCGAGTTTAACTATCTATAAGATAAGGAGAGATTATCTCTAGCCTTGAAATTTTATAGAATTCAAATTCCAAAGCCTCAAGGCTTCAAAAAGACATTTTAAAGCAGATTTCAATTGAAGAAATGAATCTTTTGCCATTTGGCCCCTTAGCAAGGAAGATCACCCTTCAACTAATTAGCAGAAGAAATACGCCTACACTTTAACCTACTTACTTTTGGAATTAATCATCTTGAGTCTACCTGTTTTAATTAAGTGCATTTAGAATGTGCAAAAAGGGATTTAATTATACTTTAATACAGTGCTCGGTTGGGAATCCCAGATAATGCACGTAAGTCTTTACAAAGCAGGCTATTATGGGCTAGGGATGGCCACATACCCTCTGAGATCTAAGCTCTGTTTTCCCTTTAAAAATGTGGAGGTCCTAAAAAGGTTGATTTTGCAGCTTCAACATTTTTTTTTAAGAATTTACCTGAGTTGGCTTAGCCTAGAATTATAGAATGCTGAAAAGACCAAGAACCTTCTACGTTTTTTTTTATATATATATATTTTTTTAACCTTTTTGATATCAGGATTATTCATTATGAATTTTATTTTTTTTTAGATTTTTTTATTGTCTTTATT
>CAUYON010190155.1:0-18461 GCA_963573935.1 Arctocebus calabarensis
ACAACTCTTCCTCCCTGAGCTGAATTTCATATCCCTGCAGCTTCCACATCAGCCATTCCAGCAGCTATGGGACAAGTCAGATGTCTGGGGCAGGGGGCCTTTTGGACACCTGATCATGCCCACCCCTCTCCAAGTCCTGTCTGGCCTCCTGGACCTCAATTTTTCTGAGCATTCTTAGATGCTTCTAGGAATTCTTCCTAGCCTCTTGTCTTCCCCACTGGGTTGCTTGTCTTTCAACATGTTTCACCAGAATAGAAAAGAATAATGTAAATTTGGTCTCATCAGAGAATAGCCAATGACATCAGAAACTTGTTATGCAAAACCTGGCCACAAAACAGTATCCGGGTCTCATGCTATTAATAGCCAAGTCCAAACTGGGAAGTTTTAGGTTGTTTTCTTTTATTGTTGTTGTCCTTGCTAATTGTTATAAATAACACTGAATGACCTTCCTTGGAAGACTGTTCAGCAAGGTGGCAATGAGGGTGGGATTGCAGGTGACTTGTTTTCTTTGTGATTTCCAAGTTTTCTGCCCTGCATATAGATGCCTTTTTATATTTAGAAGACAATTTGGGGGAAGAAATATGGCAATATCTGGAAGGAATTTTGAAGGACTTGGCCCCTGAGCAGATGTGGGAGACATGGAAGGGAAGGAGATGTGAGAACCGGCTAATGAGGCTCCAGCTCAGCCGAGGTCGGGGGAGATGTCAGTGAGATGTCCTGACAAGACGATGCCACAGGACGAGGGAGGAGGGCGGTGAGGGGGCAGGAGGGGATCACCTTCCAGAGGGTGAGGGTGGGCACCGTGGACGTGAAGGAGACAGTAGGAGGACAGTAGGAGAGAGAAAAGAAATAAAGACAGAGATAAACCCGGGATGGCTCCAGCTGAGACGGAGAATTCCTGTTACGGTCAAGACCGGAGAACTTCAGGGCCTCCTGGAAGCCCAGGAGAGAGAAGGGTGAGGCCAGGGAAGAAAGCTCTGGGCTGGGGTTTGTGAGCCAAGTGATGTCCTTCAGTGTAGGTGGAGTGGACAGAAGCCAGAAGCCAAGGGGAATGAAGCAGAGGGTGTGTGGAGGTGCAGGCAGGAACGGGCAGCAGGGCAGCTCCCTCTGTGTCATCTGCTGCATGGACACAGTGTGCACCTGCTACGGGCCAGACGGACGTTCCAGTTCTGTCATCAATCCTCTGAAAAGCCCTGCTAGGCAGGCATCAGCTGGCCCATTTTACAGGTGAGGAAACTGAGGATGTGGAAGCAGTCTGTAAGGACTTCCTAAATATGGAAACAGATGGCCTTGCCAGGGGTAACCAGAGTAAAAGAATATTCCACCCCATGTTTGGATCCTATCTTGCTCTGGCCTTACAAGCAGTTCCAGGCCTGTCTCACAGAGTCACCCTGCCAGAAAGAGGAGGGAACCCAGAAGGGCCTGGGCTGTCAGAGCACTGACGGTGGGACCACGGGCTCTGGATCCTGGAGCGAGACATAGACCAGGCCACGACTTCCCAGTTCCCTCGGGTGTGAACATTTCCCTCCTTGAGTCTCAGCTTCTTCATCTATAAAATGGCACAGCTGGAAGTCGAGGCGGCCCCTCACTGCACGCCTGAGGTCAAATTTGTTTTATTGTCTGTGTGCTCATTTGCTTTGCTCCATGAGGCTGGTTCTGGAGGAACTGTCCCTCCCAGGGTCCAGTCATCCTAGAACACATGCGCCAACCATGACCTTGGTCGGATTCTCATACCCTGAACCACCATCTGTTCACTGTAAACACCCAGAGCCAGTTACCAGACAACTATGGGCAGCCCCTGTGCCCCGAGGTGGAGTAAATTACTCCAATAGTCTAAGTTTGATCACCCTCTTCCAGGGCAAACCACAGTCAAAGCTCTTGCCCGCTCCTTTCTCTCTTTGACCTTTCTGGTGCTTGCCCAGTGCCCCACCCCCACCCCAGTGTGTTCCCTCTGTCTGAAAAGAGTGAGGAAGAAGCTATCTTTTCTTTGAGACAGAGTGTCACTATCTTTTCAACGGCAATTTGTTCCTGGTACCTTGCCCTGACTGTACCTCAATTTTCTATTAATTCCTTACATTTATAAACAGCTACTTCTAACTGCTTATAATCTGTTGGGGACACACTGAACAACTATTTCAGTTACCCCTACTTTTTCAGCACTTCTCTATACCAGGCACATCCTAGGTAATTTAGAAACAGCCAATGTCATCCTCACATCAGCCCAATGAAGTAAGTACTGCCGGCATCCCAATTTTAGAGATGTTACCGAAAGCACAGGAAGGTCAAGAACTTTGTCCAAAGACCCACAGCTAGGAAGTGTTGAGCTGGGATTGAAACCTAGGTGCTCTTGTTCCAGACTCATTTCGGATAGTTTGCTCTGCTACTCTCCAAGATTCAGCCTGTCCAGGGGGAAATGAAGCTGAGTTCTCCAAATTCCACTTTAACCCATGGCCCTCCTGCCTGTGGTACGAACTGTGTAGCTTTGGTCAAGGTGGTTCCTGTTCCTGCGTCTCCGGCTGGTCTCCGCTGCTCTAAGTCCAAGCCTAAGCCTATGTCCAGGGGCCCACACCTCTGCAGACACAGGCCTGTGGTGGCTTTTCCTTGTATGCATTTCTGCCCACCTTGGGTCAGGACAAGGATTTACAAATTCACCCCTAATATTTCAGGGGAACTTTTCCGAAGCCATGGAAATGGGCAGAGTAGCCATGAACATGGCGCAGAGCCAGGCCTGTGAGCTGTCCAGGTCTAGATGCTGTGCTGAGGGGCTGTGCCTTGCTACCCCAGCGTCTAATCCCCACCCCAACCTCCCTCTGCCCCAGCCCAATATCTAATCAGGAATAAGAGACAATCCCCCTTCACTATCAAAGATCCCCCTGGGCCTCTGTTGGGACTTCCATGCCACACACCTCCCCCCCAGAGCTCGGACTCCCTTATCTAAGCAGCCAGGACTACAGTTAGCCACAAACTTGCCAAACAACTTGTTGCATAAGTATTTATCCTTTGTGAGACTCTACCTTTAGTGGGCTGTGAACTGCCCAAAGGCAGGCAGCAGCAGGCAGAAGCCTTTAGGCAAGAGGGAAGCTTTGGTCTGGCATCCTCAGAACAAGCTCAGAAATCTTCACAGCATCTCACAACCCCACATCTACTTAGCTGGGAAGCTTAGGACACATCTCTTGGTTTCCCTGGGCTACTATTTCATGAAGTTCTAGGCTCTCCAGTGTAGAAACCATTTCAAATTTCATCCATTCCCCTTCTGATGCCTAAAGTTGCTTCATAATGTTCCTGCTGACTGGCCCAGCCTCCTGCCACACACTTTCCAGGTGAGGGAACTCACTGCCTCTCAAAGCAGGGATTTGGGGACAGAAGGTAAAAATCAACTCCTTCTCCTCACAATCCCTGGCTATAAACATTCATCTATCCGTGTGTCCATCCAGTCTCAGAACATTTTCCGATGTACTGACACTTGGCTGGGTGTCGTGAATACAAAGGTAAATTCAAAACATGCTTCAACTTCTCAAGGAGCTCACCACTAGTAGACAAGTCAGACATGTGTCTGTGTCGGGGGGGATACGAAGCACTCTAAATATATCTGAGAAAGTGCCATTTACAAATTGCTGGGGTCACTGGGAATATCCCCAAGGCCCCTTCCGAAGGATTATCAAATATCCACCAGGGAATTTATTAAACATACCCTAGTACAGCAGGTTAAGGAAAACTTACACTGAAAATAGTGATGCCCGTGTCTGTTTATTGACAAGAAAAGACAATCAAAATCTGGTATGAAAGGGCCAAAAATAGCTCATAAAACTGTTGTGGCTGTTTGGGAAATAGTTTAGCAGATCCTTGAATAGTCAAGCATAGAGTTCCACATGACCCAGCCATTCCACTCCTAATATATTCATAAGAAAAGAGAAAACATCTTCACATGAAATCTTGTAGTCAAGTAGTGGTGTTATTCATAATGGTCAAAAGGAGAAAATAATCCTAATGGCCACAGTGTGGGTAGATAAAATGAGGTCTATCTACACAGTGAAATATTTACTAGTCAGCCATAAAAGCAGATGGTACAACATGGATAAAGCTGGAAAACATTACGCTAAGTGAAAGAAGATGGGCACCAGACCACATATCGCATGGCTTTTTCTCTTTTTTTTTGGTTGCAAATTAATATGAAGGTACAAATTTTTTTACGTTACATTGGTCTCACTTCCAGGGTAAAGTTCTCAGTTGTCAAAGACCCCTCACAGAGTGCACATTAGGTGAGATCCTGCCTCATGCCCTCCCTTCTTCCCCCCTTTTGCCTCCCCCTGCCCTCATACTAGACTATATTTGTATTTTATTGTTCATGTGAGCATATAATTGTTTATATATTGTTTTCGTATTAGGCTGGTGTGCACTGGATATTTATAATTCCATTCTTGTGATGCTTTACTAAGAAGAATGTATTTCAACTCCATCCAGGTAAATGGAAAAGATGTAAAGTCACCATTTTTTTAATGGCTGAATAGTGTTCCATGATATAATTATTCCATAATCTGTTGATCCATTGATGGGTTGATGGGCACTTAGGTTGCTTCCATGACTTGGCAATTATGAATTGAGCTGCAATAAACATTCTGGTGCAAATGTCTTTGTGGTAAAATTGTTTCTGTTCTTCTGGGTAGATACCTAGTAATGAGATTGCAGGATCAAATGGAAGATCTACTTTTAGATCTTTGAGGATTCTCCATACTTCTCTCCAAAAAGGCTGTATTAGTTTGCAATCCCACCAGCAGTGTAGAAGTGTTCCCTTCTCTCCACATCCACACCAGCATCTATTGTTTTACGATTTTGTGATGTGGATTAATCTTTCTCGAGTTAGGTGATAACTTAGTGGTTTTGATTTGCATTTCTCTGACGATTAAAGATGATGAGTTTGTAGGCCATTTATCTGTCATCCTCAGAGAAGTTTCTGACCAAGTCTCTTGCCCTCTTATAGAGGGGGTTGTTTACACTCTTCTTATTGTTTAATTGGAGTTCCCTATATATTCTAGTTATCAGACCTTTGTCAGATTTGTAACATGCAAAAATCTTCTTCCATTCCAAAAGCTGTCTGTTTGCTTTGTTTGTGGTACCTTCAACTGTGCAAAAGCTTTTTAGTTTGATCAAATCCTAGTTATTTATTTTTGGTGTTGCAGTAATTGCCAGGGGTGTCTTCCTCATAAAGTTTTTTCACAGGTCAATATCTTCACTCCCACTCTTTTCTAGAATTTTTATTGTTTCATGTCTTAAATTTAAATATTTTATCCAGCAAGAATCAATTTTTGTTAATGGTAAGAAGTGTGGGTCCAGTTTCAGTCTCTACACATGGATAACTAGTTCTCCCAAAACTATTTGTTAAATAAGGATTCTTTTCCCCACTGCGTGTTTTCATTAATCTTATCAAAGATCAAATAACGACACGTGGCTGGGTTCATTCCTAGATTCTCTATCTTATTCCATAGATCTACATTGCTATTTTTGTGCCAGAACCATGCTGTTTTGATCTTTATAGACTTGTAATATAACCTGAAACCTGGAAACGTGATGCCTCCAGATTTGTTTTTATTTCTAATGACTATATTTGCTATTTGGGTATGTTTTGATTCCATATGAATTGAAGTGCTATTTTTTCAAGTTCTTTAAAGTATGACATTGGTGTTTTGATGGGAATTTCATTAAATCTATAGATTGCTTTGGGTAGTACGGACATTTTAACAATGTCGATTCTCAGCCATGAGCATAGTATGTTATTCCATTTGTTGACATCTTCTGCTATGTCCTTTCTCAAAGTTTCATAATTTTCTTTACAGAGATATTTCACATCTTTTGTTAGATATAGTCCCAGGTATTTTATCTTCTTTGGTGCTATTGTAAAAGGAGTAGAGTCCTTGATTTTATTTTGGCTTGACAATTATTGGCATATATGAAGGCTACTGATTTGGGGGTATCGATTTTGTATCCAGAGAAGCTGCTATATTCCTTGATCATTTCTAAGAGCTTTGTAGTTGAGTCCCTGGGGTTTTCCAGGGAGATGATCATGTCATCTGCAAAGTGGGAAAGTTTGACCTCCATTGTCCCCATTTGAATTCCGTTGCTCTCTCTTGCCTGATTGCAATGGCTAGGACTTCCAACACTGTGTTAAATAGCAGTAGAGGCAATGGGCATCCTTGGCTAGTTCCAGATTTGAGTGGAAATGGTTTCAGTTTTACTCCATTCAAAATGATATAGTCTATGGGATTGCTGTAGATGACCTCAATCAATTTAAGGAATGTTTCGACTAAGCCTATTTTCTTGAGTTTTTTTTTTTTTTATCATGAAAGGATGCTAGATATTATTAAAGGCCTTTTCTGCATCAATTGAAAGAATCACATAATCTTTGATTTTGATTCTATTTATGTGGTGTATTATATTAATTGATTTACATATGTGAACCAACTTTGCATCTCTGGGATAAAACCCATTTGCTCATGGTATATAACCTTTTTAACGTGTCATTGTATTCTTATTAATACCTTGTTGAATATTTTGCATTGATATTCATTAATGATATTGGTCTATAGTTTTCTCTTTTTGTTGGGTCCTTTCCTGGTTAGGGGATCAGGATGATATTTACTTCATAGAATGTTTTGGGGGAGGAGTCCTTGCTTGTTTATATTTCGGAACAGTTTTCCCATTATAGGAACTAGTTTCTCTTTGGAGGTTTGATATAATTCTAGTTTGAAGCCATCTGGTCCATGGCTTTCCTTTTTGTGGAGATTTTGTATAATTGATGTTATTTAAGTGCTTGATATTTGTCTATTCAAGATTTCTAAATCTTTCTGGCTTAGTTTTTGAAGGTATCACCCTTCCAAATATTGGTCCATCTTCTCTACATTTTCATATTTCTGGGGATAAAGTTTTTTTGTAGTAATTGCTGAGAATCTCTTGTATTTCTGTGGCATCTGTTGTTATTTTCCCTTTATCATTTCTTATTGTAGTTATTAGAGATCTTATTTTCTGTTTCTGGTTAGTCTAGCCAATGGTTTATCAATTTCATTAATCTTTACAAAGAACCAAGTTTTTGTTTTGCTGATCTTCCAAATAATTCTTTTGTTTTCAATTTCATTTAATTCTGCTCTAATTTTGATTATTTCTTTTTTTCTGCTGGATTTGGGATTAGATTGTCCTTCCTTTTCCAATTGTTTGAGATGGCTTTGGGGGTTGCTAACTTGCTCTCTTTCTTTTTTCTTGATGAGGGCATCTAATGCTATAAATTTCCTTCTATGAACTGCCTTTTCATAAGTTTCGACACACATAGGTAACACATAGGTTTCGATAGTTTGTGGCTTCATTATCATTTTGTTCCAGAAATCTGATGATCTTCTTGATTTCATCTATGACCCAGCTGTTATTCAGTATAAGGTTATTTAGTTCCTATGACTTAATTTGAGTATAACTATTTCTGTTGCTGCTGACTTCAACTTTTATTCCATGATGGTCTGAGAAGATACAGGGGATAATTTCTATTCTTTTGAGTTTGTTGACATTAGCCTTGTGTCCTAAGATACAATCAGTATTGGAAGGTGATTCATGGGCTGATGAGAAAAATGTGGATTCAGTTTTGTTAGGATAAAGTGTTCTATAAATGTCTGTTAAGTCCATTTGTTCTAGGGTCTTCTTTAAGTCCTTTATTTCTTTGTTTAGTTTCTGGTTGGAGGATCTGTCCAGAACTGTCAGTGGGGTATTAAAATCTCCAGATATTATAGTGTGGGAAGATATCATATTGTTCAGGTGAGTTAGGATTTGTTTTATATATCGAGGAGTATTCAGATAGGGCGCATAAATGTTAATTATTGAAATCTCTTCATATCGTGTGATTCCTTTGACAAGAATATAGTCAAAGCCATCTTTGTCTTTCTTTATTTTTGTTGGTTTAAATCCAATTGTATCTGCAAATAAGATTGCAACCCCTGCTTTATTCTGATTTCCATTTGCCTAGATTACTGTTTTTCACCCATTCACTCTGAGTCTTGTTTTATCCTTTGAGGTAAGATGTGTCTCTTGAAGATAACAGATATTTGGCCTGAGTTTTTGTATCTAGTCAGCTAGCCTGTGACTCTTGAAGGAGAGTTCAGACCGTTCACATTAATTGAGAGAATTGATAGATATTTGTTTTTCAGAAGTCCAAAGCTTATTTGTATCCTTTTCACCACTGTGGAAGCTAGGCTTTGTTCTTAAATTTCTGGGGAGGTTTACTTTGGTGCTCTATAATCCTGTTGATCATTATGAAGAATGGGTCTGAGTATTTCTTGTAGAGCTGGTCTAGTCATGGCAAATTTCCTCATCATGTGGATGTCAGTGTAGAATTGATTTCTCCATCACAAATAAAATTCAGTTTAACAGGATATAAGATCATGGGCTGGAAAGTGTTTTGTTTATGAAGGTTGAAGGTCAATGACCATCCTCTTCTGGCTTGAAAATTTTCACCTGAAAGATCTGCAGTCATCCTGATACTTTCTCTTTGTAAGTAATACTTTTCTTACTCCTGGGTGCTTGCAGAATTTTCTTCTTCATATTAACATTGGCAAAATTAATTACAATGTGTCTAGGAGATGTTTTGCTTGGATTGAGTCATGCTGGGGTTCTAAAAACTACTCTCTGAATTTCTGTGTCTCTTGCAATACTTGGGAAGTTCTCTGAGGTAATGTCTTGGAGCAGAGAATTTGTGCCTTTGGGACCATCTTTTTCTTCTTCAGGAATCCCTACAATTCAGATATTTGATTTCTTGGAATGATCCCCAAATTATCTCAGGGCATATTATGTTCTTGTTCTCCTTTTTCTACCTCTTTGAGTGCTTAGGCTAGTTCAAAAGTCTTTTCTTCTTTATCTGAGATTCTTTCTTTACACTGTTCAACTCTATTTCTGAGAGACTCTATGGTATTTGGAAGTTCCTCAAATACCTCTTTCAATTCCTTAAGCTCTGCTATATCTTTCCTCATTATGTCCATATCCTTGATGCCTTTGTCTTTGAATTCATAAAATGTCTTGAGACAACTTCTGAACTATTTTTTGGTTCTCTTTTTTCTCATCTTTTCCTCCATTCCAATTATCTTATTTGCCATCCATATTCTGAATTCTATTACTGACATTTC
Organism: Arctocebus calabarensis; assembly: GCA_963573935.1. NCBI lineage: Eukaryota > Metazoa > Chordata > Mammalia > Primates > Lorisidae > Arctocebus > Arctocebus calabarensis. The sequence goes on from CAUYON010190155.1 coordinate 9,153, forward strand.
AGTAATTTCTCTGTGGATGGAATTTTCTGTTGTATTTTCTTTGACATCCCTTGGGATAGCTGATCTGCTCTGATTTTTCATGTTGCCAGAGTTCTTCTACTGATTCCTCACCATGAGTATTTTCAGCTTCTTCTTCTCTTTCTTTTTTTTATTATGTTAATTGTACATTTTTAGTTTAATTGGTATGCTATCCCTGTTGAGTCCACTCCTCACTGTTGCAGTGCCACCACACTAACAAAGGTACACAAGTGATGAATCTGCAGCCCATGACAGTGTCTCCAGGAGGACAAGAATCAGTGCCCCAATCAAGCTCAGGGGTCTGCCCAGCTATCAACACTGGCTCAGAATTCAGGAGAGACACACATACACTGGGCACTGCCTGCCCAATTGAGCTCAGAGGACCATAGCTGTGTGGACAGTGTAGCCCCAAAGCTCATACACAGTTGCTCAGGCACCAGGCACCACCCACCTAATCAAGCTCAGGAGGCCACTGCCTGGCAGAGGGTGAAGGTCCAAAGTTCAGTGGAAAGTTGCTTAACCGCCAGGACACACCCACTCAAAAAAAGAAAACTGCTGTCAGCAGAGGGGACAAAGTTCAGTTGAAAGTTGCTTAAGCACTAGTTCCCATCCACTCAGTGGATTGTCCAAGGTTGTCCAGGAAGACAGAAGACAGAAATCTGTGGGATTTCTGAGAATTCCCAAAGACCTGGGGAAGGGTAGTTCACCTCCTCCCTGCCAAAGATAGGACTGCAGTGCTACTATTCTCCCGCTGCAGCTCCACTGCTGGCAGAATTCCTGGACTGCTCAGTGAAATCACCAAACACTCCAACCTCTGCAAGGGGCACACCTTCCAGCACCTATGGTGGGGGTAGGGAGACCTGCATTCTCTGGATGGCAGGAGAATATTTGTGTCATGAAAGATGGGGCCAGGCTCAGTGGTGTAACTTCAATGGTGAAGGCGGACTGGGACTCATTCTCCCATGGGATGAGGTGAGCAGGCTTTTGATTCCTGTTCATTGGCAAGGTACTTACTGCCATAGAGTTTCCATTTGGGGGGAGAGGGTCTCCCTTCCTCTTGGAACTGGGTATACCTGATCTTTGTTGGTTTTTCTCCCATTTTCTTGTTTCTACTGCTTGGATGATGTGTCCCTCACACGGTCTTCTCAGTGCACAGCTCCTCACATTTGACTTCCATCCACTTCAGTCCAATACTCTCCCTTTGGACATGAGCCTCTGGCAAGAGCAAGCCATCTTCCCACAATCCCCATGCATGGCTATTTTTTACATGAAATTTCCAGAATAGACAAATCCATGGAGACAGAAAGTAGAAGAGTGGGTGCTGGGGCTGGGTAGGACAGAGATGGAGGGATGCAGGATAACTGCCAACCGGGATAAGGTGGATTTGGGGAGTGGTAAAAATGTTTTGGGATTAATAGTGAAGATGTTTGCATAACTTTGTGAATATACTAAAAGCCACTGAACTGTATACTTTCAAAAGATACATTTTCAAATAGTGAATTTTTGACAGGCTCTGGGAAAGGGGTGGCAGTACCGTATGTGGCCAAAAATGCAGTAGGAAGCAGCCTTTACAACAGCCCAAGACGTAGGCCATGCAGATGGGCCAGGAAGATGAGGTGTCAGGAGAAAACAAAAAGAGGGGCAGAAGAAACTGGAGGAGCTAAAAGCAAAGGCCATGGGGAGGGCAACAGAACACAAACGGAATTACAAAATTTGGTATAAAGTCAGCTTGCTGTGCCTGTGTCGTGGGATGACACTTGATTCCTATTTAAGCACCTATATTGTTTACCATGACATCTTCTGCCACCTATAGATAAAACAAAGTGTCATCTTGGAGCTGTTGCATACTTAAGAATAAGCTTTCACAGAAAGAAATAAAAAGATGAGTTTTATGGCACATGAATTATAGTTCACTAAAAAAATTTTTTTAATATCCAAATGTGTATATTATGATCCCCTTTTTGTAATAACATATATCTTTATTTGCACAGGAACATTCTGTAAGGTTATACCTCTAATTAGGATCGCAGTAACCATGGTGGTAATATTGTGAGTGCTTTTCCTGATTTAAATTTTCTGTATTTATTCATTCATACATTCCCTTCACAAATATGCGAGCTTACTGCCTAGCAAACACTAGGCAGAGAGCTTTCTGTGTGGGATCTCATTTCTCAAAATAACCTGGTGAAATTAATACTAGCATCTCCCGAAGCCCAGTGTGCTGAAGGACCTGGTCCAAGGAGACACATGGAGTAAGAGCAAGAGTTCAGAACGGGACCCAACCAACGTGACTACACAGTGCATGGTCTTAAGCACTCTGCTTTCATGTCAAAATGTTTCTGAGAAATCAATTTTGTTGTTGTACCAAGCTCAGGCTTGATGGACTGGAGACACCTGCTACAGCCTCTCTCTCCTGGCATCAACCCCCCCCCACACACATTCTCAACACCTCTGCCTTCCAGCTGATCCTTACTGGGTCCCCCAGGCCTCAGGAAGGATGGGGAGCTGGCGGTTGTGGAGCGCTGGGGATCTTGGGAGGAAATACTTCAGCTCCTTCGCCCTCCTCACAGAGTGACTTAAAATGTGTATTCTGTCCCCACAGTTTTCTCTTAGGACTAAACTCCAGGCACCCATAGTCAGAAATGGCTTCAAAATGGGCCCCTGGACTGGCTTTTCCCCACCCCCACCACTGTTCCCTACACTTGCAGCTGAGTCCCTTTCTAAGATTTCCTTCTTGGGAAAAGACAAAGGGTGGGTCCTCAGCCCTTTAGCCAAATGACCCATATGGGTTTAATTGGGCCTCCCAAAATTCATATGTGGAACTCCTAAACATTGAGATCTTAGAATCTGACTATATTTTAAGTAGAGCCTTTAAGGCAGAAATTACATTAAAATGAGGCAATTAGGATGGGCCCTACTGCAATCTGACTGGAGAGGAAATTTGTACACAGATAACTGAGGCACCTGTGCACAGAGGGGGGGGTCTCTATATGCCAGGGAGGAAGTCCTCAGAGGGCACCAACACTGCCAGCACCTTGAACTTGGACTTCCAGCCTCCAGAACCATGAGAAAATGGATTTCTGTGGTTTAATTCACTGGTTTGGGTTATCTTACAGTTGGCTCTGGTCCAAATTCAATTCCCTTCTTCCTGCCCAGAGCCAGGGAGAGGTGGCCTGGGGTCTCACAGCAGCTCAATGGCAAAGTCAGGACCAGAGACAGAGTGCTCCACAGAGTGGGAGACATGGATGGCAGCCCTTCCTCTTGCTTTAACCCCTCAGATCTCTGACCGCTCTTCTCACAGGGCAGAAGACTTTGACTTTGTGCACAGGTGTTTTGTTGGTTCACTGGCCCAGGATGCGTGTGATGGGGAGGAGGGGTTAGGAAAGGCCAGAGGAGGAGGCAGGTACCTGGAGAGGTGCATTCTCTTTCGTCATGTCATTTGGCAAGTGTGGTGGGACTGACCCTGACATTGGGAAGGATTGGGCAACCAGCAGCCATAATGCACATGGCAACCCCAGAGATATTTGTGGTTTCTTGCTCAAGGCTGTAAGTTGTAGCTGAAAGACGCTTCTGCAGAACCAAATGCACAAAAGGGGTACTCACTAGCACTCCATCTAGCCAGGTGGCAGGCTGAGGAGGGGGGGCCCTAAGTTAGGGTCTTTTTAAAGGCATTAGAAGCAGTCCCCATAATGATTCGGTCTATGGTGCTCGACCTGGGCTAGGATTCCTTCCTTACTTTTGTGCAAAAAAGAAACAAAGCACATTAATAAATTAAAGTGCCCCTCTCTCTATCCACATGGAATGGGCTGGATGGTCCTCCTCATTAGACACCCAGATTGTTTCCAGTCACTCAGCACAAGGCATACACACCTGGTAACCATCCTGCCCTTTACTAGTATTTTACTAGCACTACAAGGAATAACTAATGTGATTCTTTATGAAAAAACAAATAACAATTTTACAAAACAGAAATACTCTTTGTTGGACTCAACTTAGTAGAAGTTATGGACCTATGTAGATTCTGATTTTGTTAAGCCATTTCTGTGAAGGCCTGAGGAAATATATTTGAGGTTAATGGCTTTCTAATAATTTGATTAAGATATGTGAAATCCAAGGAAATATTAGTGTGGCTTTTGGAAACTTTGTTTCAACCAAGGTTTTTATAGAAAGGAAATAGCAAGCAAGTTAAAAGATCTTCAGTGAGTGTTCCATGGGAAGAGAATTACACACTTTAGACACAGCCAGGTTATGAATGAAATAGGTTCTGTACATTTCTTCTTAAGAACCAGCTGGCCTTGCAACCTGGGAAACAGTGTTGGCTCTTGAGCTAAGAAGACCATAAGGCGCTACTATATTAGCAAAATATCAAAGATAAATAGGAATTGTTTTCTCAATCCACTGATTAATTATATGACTGTCTGCGATGTCAATAAATTCTGCAAGCACTGGTGGCCACTCCTAGACCTTGTGGGAACCTGGCTGCACCCTCTGACGCCTATCCCTGGCTCAGAGTGCAGATGTGATGGGTGAGGCTAGTGCACACCAAGCCTTGTGCCAAATCTCATTTTTCAAAAGTATAAATTTTCCCTGTTTTACTTTAGCTGATCACAGTGTATCTCTTGTTGAATAGACTGGACCTTTTCCCTAAGGTGCCACTTATGGGAGTAAATGATGTGGAGAGTGCACCCCTGGGCATCGGCCTTCACTCCAAAGCAGTTGGGCAGAACTTGGGAGTGTAGGCACATCTGGAGCTACAAATTGATCCCCCAAACTTCTCCACCTCCATCAATTTCCTACACAGATACACACAGAGTGCTTATTAGAACACGTGTCAAGCACAGGCAAACCCATATCCTACTTGACCTGTCACTCAACTTTGTCTATGCATCATGGCGTTGATCAGGTATGGACTTTGTAGCTAATAATGCTGCATGGGGAGACCAGGAGGAAAGGGCTCTGGGTAACATTTGGGGATCATTTCTGGAAAGAAGAGGGCTGAGAGAATGGGTGGCTGTCTCTCATGCACCATTCACCACAGATCCACATTCTATGAATCCAGACAGAAGGTCGTCTCGGGAGCTTCAGTTCTTTTCATACTGATGACACATGTTTTGCCATATCAGCACATTAACTATACTATTATATCAGTAGTAGTTTTCTTTATGTGGATTAACTCTTCTTACTTTTATATACCCATTCAAAAAGAAAATTTTATATCACTTCCATGAGTAGAAGACTTATATAACTTGCTATGAAATAAAGGTAAGCATGAAAAATATGTCATTGTAATTTTTAAAGTTAAAATGACAGTAAAATAAAAAATAAATAAAGAGTGGCGGCACCTGAGGCTCAAAGGAGTAGGGCACTGGCCCCATATGCCAGAGGTGGCGGGTTCACACCCAGCCCTGGCAAAAAATAAATAAATAAATAAATAAAAGTAATAGCACATATTGTTTACAAAAGTGAATAACTGAAGTCACCCAATGAGAAAAGGGAACTACTGATGGTCAACTAGTAACATAAAGGCAGTAATACCCATGACCACAATTATGACCTGTAGTTAGGTGACATGGCACTAGCTCTGACAAAGGTCTTCATCACTGTGGCCCTTTCCTTGAGCCTCAGGGAACTTCTTCCTTTCAACATTTAGATCATGGGGCAGAAATTGTATGACACTGAGACACTATAAGGCCCTTGATGCTTTGTAGTAATTAGGGAGTCAGACTCCCAGGGGCCAATTCAGTCCCCAGACTGACTGAGTCAGAGCATCTGGGGGAAATTTTGGCCTGGAGATGAGTCCCAGAGGGGAGATTTGTACTCCCAAAGGAGGCAAGTGGTCATCCTCACTGCACAAACAGCTGACATTCAGGCCGTCTATGGTAGGGAGTCTCTCTGGGATTGCTGAGTCAGAATACATTATTAGTAAGAATAAACTATAGTAGCCAAAGGCCTTGGAACTTCAATGGCATATTTTTTGTTTATATAAAGAATTAGACCTGGATGGAAGTGGAACACATTATTCTTAGTAAAGCATCACAAGAATGGAGAAGCATGAATCCCACGTACTCAATTTTGATATGAGGACAATTAATGACACGGGGAGGGTGGGGGAGGGGGGAGCAGAGAGAGAAAGAATGAGGGAGGGGTGGGGAAAGGAAGAGCAGAGAGAGGGAAGGAGTGAGGCTGGTGGGGTCTTGGTGTGTGCCACACCTTTTGGGGGCAAAACACGATTGTAAGAGGGACTTTACCTAACAAATGTAATCAGTGTAACCTGGTTTCTTGTACCCTCTATGAATCCCCAACAATAACAAAAAAAAAAAAAAAAGAAAAAGAAATAGCAAATAAATAAATATTTGGGTAAAGTGAAAAAAAACAAAGAATTAGAATGTTGTTGGGGTCCACAAGGTGGCTGTCCTCCAGAGGGTCATAGAGGGATCTAGGCTGGGGCATTGGCAACTTTTTCCCATAAAGAGCCATGTAGTAAACCCGTAAGACTTTGCAGAACACATGGTCAGTCTTTGTGGCACCTACTCAGTTCCGCTGTGGTAGAGACGGCAGCCACAGACAGCACAGAAGCAAATGGGCATGGCTGTGTTTCAATAAAACTATATTTTTAAAAAGAGACTATGGACCCTGTGGCTGTAGTTTGCTGACCCCTGATCTAGGCTATGATGGCTTTGCTCTCCTTGAGTTATGGTTTCTATAGTTGTCTTGGGTGTTGACTGCAGCCAGCTCAAGGGGGGAGGAGTGTGGTAGAAGGAGGGAGGGAGGTTTTTATGCGCCAGGCCTGGTCATGGCATTCCTCACTCCCACCCAGGGTCCACCAGCTCAGTCTGTCACATGATCACTGTGATGTAAAAAAGGTTCAGGAGTTTCAAACTATAGATTATATTGCAAACATCTGGGTGCATAGAGTGGCCTTCAATATAGAGGGGTGTTTTGTGCTTGCATCACCTGAGAATTACCAGTGTTCATCTGCATCAATGCCCAGAACTGTCTGTGGTACCTCCTGATGGCACTGGGCTTTAAGGATTGGGCAGTACTTGGAGAAGCACATAAAACATTAGCAGGGGAACAAGGGAGGTTTGGGGGATATCAGGGAGTCCAGTTGGACAGGACGTGTGAGTGGACGGCAGACAGGGTGATTGCAAACTAAAGGGAATCAATCTCACCCCGGGACAATGGGCAGGTAAATAAAGGCGTTTCCAAAAGTACAAGCTGTCAGAAGCAGACAAGCCATTTGGAGGGACCAGCAGGGTGAGTCTGGGTGGGGACCTCCTCAACACTCATGGGGAGGGTGGAAAGTGAGCTCACTGTCACTCCAAGGACAGTTAAGTTCCTCACATGTGAAAGCTTGGCCTTTCAGGTTCACACAGGACTCAGCAAGAATGAATCACAAAAGCTTCTTAAAAAAACTGGAGTGCCCAGATCCCAGGTTCTGCTGATGCTGGCTTTGGGTTCTCACCTTAGAAGATCATGGGAGGGATAAAATCTCTAGAATGCCTTGGGGCTGGTAGGAAGCTGGGGGGAAGCTGTAGCCCTTCTGAGACACCCATAATCATTGTCTGGTCTTCCCCTATTTGTCCTTCTCTGGACACAGGCCAGGAGCACATCTGGGCGGGTACAGGAGTGGGATGAGGATGAGCCAGTGCTCTGTCCCCCTCTATCCCACCAACCAGGGTCCAAGGGCTCCTCATGCCATACACACTCAAAACGTCATTGTAGCAGACCAACAGCTCACACACCGAGACATGAAAATTCAGAACAGATATTTGTATTCACTTGTTGAGCTGGCAAGGATCTCCCACTGCTCTTTCAGTGATTTATAGATTCAGAGCAATCCTCATTAAAATAGCAATGCATTTTTCATAGATCTAGAAAAACTAGATCTATGAAATCTAGAAAAGATTGTATGGAATCAGAAAAGGCCCCAGATAGCCAATGCAATCATATGTAATAAGAACAAAGCAGGAGGCATCACTTTACCAGACTTCAAGCTATACTACAAGACTGCAGTAACAAAAACAGCATGGTACTGGCACAAATACAGTGACATAGACCTATGGATCAGAACAGAGAATCCAGAGATAAAACCATCTTCATATTCCTATCTGATTTTTGACAAAGGAAATAAAAATATACACTGGGAAAAGAATTCCTATTCAATAAATGGTGCTGGGAAAACTGGACAGCCACATGTAAAAGATTGAAACAGGATCTGCACCTCTCATCACTCACAAAAATTATTTCTCAGTAGATAAAAGACTTCAACCTAAGGCATGAAACTATAAGAATTCTAGAAGAAAATGTTGGCAAAACACTTATAAATATCAGCCTAGGGAAAGAATTTATGAAGAAGACCAAAACTACAATGAGATATCGCCTAACTCCAGTGAGTACGGCATTCATTACAAAGTTCCAAAACAACAGATACTGGTGTGGGGACAGAAAGAGGAAAACTTACATGCTGCTGGGGGGGGGGGGGCTGCAAACTAGTTCAAGCTCTATGGAAAGCAAGGTGGAGATACCTCAGTAATCCCCCTGCTAGGTATTTGCCCAAAGCCAGGGGGTAGGGAGGAAGACATTTTATCAAAAAGACACTTTCACTCAAACGTTTAAAGCAGCACGATTCACAATCGCAAAGATGTGCAAACAACCCAAGTGTCCATTGATACATGAGTGGATTAATAAAATGTGATATATGTATACAATTGAGTACTACTCAGCCATTGAAAATGGTATTAGACCTAGGCATAGGAAATGGGGGTTCCACATTTAGTCCTAGGTGTAAAGCGAAGGAGACACCAAAGCACAGGTGTCTCCTTGGCAGTTGTCCAGCCTTTTTGGCTATTGGAGCCTCTGGTGGGGGTTGGAGTTCCCCCTCCTTGCCTGTCATCCAGCCCGCTGGTTCTTCAGCTGGCTGCCGCAGCACTAACACCACCAAGGAGGAGGCGGTAGGTCCGCCAGCTCCACTGAGCTGGCTAGGGCACCAGATGTCCTGCATTGATTCTCCCTTCTTCGCCCCTTTTCCCTAACAGCAGAAACTCTAACTGCTGTTAGGGAAAAGGGTTGAAGACTCAATCTAACTGCTTCCTGCTGAATTGGGCAATGATAGAAGGGGGCAGTTAGGGTTTCTACGGAGGGAGAGCGATACAGGGGTTCATGGACTGAAACTATCTTTATTGCGTGTGGCTTGATGACATTTCTGGAAAACATAAATCTGATTAGTGTAATCAGTAATAGGCAAAGGTAGAACAGCGTCAGGTCCGAAGCACTTATTCAGTGATGCTA
>CAUYON010190158.1:0-10608 GCA_963573935.1 Arctocebus calabarensis
TTTCATGTCTTTCTCTAAGGCAATGGTGTTAAAATCTTTGCATGCACAAAAATCAATTAAGATGAGCCCAGGAATCTGCATTTCACAACCTCTGTGGATGATTTTGATGCAGACTGTACACACCTCACTTTGAGAAACAGAACTCCAGGATGCATTCACTTTTTGAGTAAAATGTAGTTTTGGATAATTTTCATACTAGGGAGAGAAAAAATAATGTATTTTAAAAATCAGAATACTATGTTTTTTGTTTTTATTTGTCTATTTAATTTTTCTCATAAAACTTTGTTTTAACGGATCTCAAATGTATTTTCCTTTTTTAGAGACAGGATGTTAGTTTGTACCCAGGTTGGAATATAGTAGCAAAATCACAGCTCACTGTAACCTCAAACTCCTGGGCTGTAACCTCAAACTCCTGGGCTTACAGCAGTGGTTCTCAACCTTCCTAATGCCTCCTAATGCTGCGACCCTTTAATGCAGTTCCTAATGTTGTGGTGACCTCCAAACATAAAATTATTTTCATTGTACTTCATAACTGTAATTTTGCTACTGTTATGAATCTTAATGTAAATATCTGATATTCAGGATATATTTTCATTGTTACGAAGGGGTCACGACCCACAGGTTCAGAACCACTGGCTTAAAGGATCTTCCCACCTCAGCCTCCTGAACAGCTGGGATTCTACCCATGTGCCACCACACCTGGCTAATTTTTAAAATTTTTTTGTAGAGAGGCGGTCTTGCTATGTTGCTCTGGCTTATCTTAAATGCTTAGCCTCAAGTGATCCTCTAGCACTGACTTCCCAACGTGCTGGGATTGTAGATGTGAGCCACTCTGCCTGGCTTTTTGTTGAAAGAGCCCTTTTCCTTTCTATCAAATCAGATTCCAGGTTGATGCTGTATTTGTCAATACACTTGTCCTTTCCTCTTTCTTTTCTCTTCTCTCTCTCCATCAAAGTGGTACTTCATTTTTTTTTTTTACCCTTAGTGTTTTTAATTGTTATTAAGTGTTCAGTCCAATAGTATTAAGTGTAGTATTCGCATTATTGTGTAATCTTCACCACCATCTATCTCTAGAACTTTTTCATCTTCCCCAACTGAAACTCCGTGCCCATTAAATAATAACTTCCTATTCTTTCCTCCTGGCCATTGCCATTCTACTTTTTTGTCTTTATGAATACAACTACCTCACATGAGTGAAATTATATTTGTCTGCTTATAACTGGCTTATTTCACTTACTTCAAGGTTCATTCATTGTTGTATTGCATGTGTCAGAATTTTATTCTTTTTTTTTTTTTTTGAGACAGAGTCGCACTATGTCACCCTCAGTAGAGTGCTGTGGTGTCACAGCACACAGCAACCTCAAACTCTCAGCCTCCCAAGTAGCTGGGACTACAGATGCCTGCCACAATGCCTGGCTATTTTTTGGTTGTAGTTGTCATTGTTGTTTAGTTGGCCCAGACTGGGTTCGAACCTGCCAGCCATGGTGTATGTGGTTGGTGCCATAACCACTATGCTACAGACGCTGAGTCAAATTTTATTCCTTTTTAAGGCCAAATAATGTCCCATTATATGTATGTGCTATATTTTTATTTATCCATTCATCTGGACATTTGGGTTTGATGGCCATTTGTACTGTTTCCAGCTTTTGGCTATTGTAGATAATGTTGCTATGAACACTGGTGTACAAATATCTGTTTGAGTCCGTACTTTCAATTCTTTTGTATTTAAACCCAGAAGTGAATGGAATTGCTGGTTCACATAGTGATTCTGTGCTTAATGTTTTAAACAGGACTTAATATATTATATATTAAAATAGATCAGAACATTTTTATTTGAATATCACATAATAAAAGACTATTATATTTATTTATTTATTTTTTTGAGACACAGTCTCAAGCTGTCAGCCTGGGTAGAGTGCAGTGGCATCACAGCTCACAGCAACCTCCAATTCCTGGAGGAATCTCAAGCGAATCTCTTGCCTCTTCCTCCCCAGCAGCTGGGACTACAGGCGCCCGCCACAACGCCTGGCCATTTTTTGGTTGCAGCCATCATTGTTGTTTGGCAGGCCCGGGCTGAATTCGAACCGGCCAGCTCAGGTGTATGTTGAGCCACAGGCGCCCAGCCAAGGTCTAGTTTTTTAAATAGTTAATCTGCTTGAAACCTATAGGCAAAGTACCCTTTTTCCTTTTGTTTAGCATAATTGAACATGTAAAGATATTACTTATTATTTACTATCAAGCACTTGCATCTCCAAATGCCTAAATTTGTTTTTTATTATTTATTTTATGCCTAAGAATGAGCTTTCTTTTTATTATTTTACTTTTGTGTGTGTGTGTGTGTGAGACAGGGTCTCACTCTGCTGCCCTGGCTAGAGTGTAGTAGTATCATCATACTCACTGCAACTTCCAAGTCTTGGTCTTAAGTGATCCTCCTGCCTCAGCCTCCCAACTAACTGGGACTACCGGCATGCACCAGCATGACCTGCTAATTTTTCTATTTTTTTTTTTAGAAATGGTCTTGATCTTGCTCAGGCTGGATTCTTACCTCAAGTGATCCTCCCACCTCTGCCTCTTAGAGTGTTAGGATTACAGGCTTGAACCACTGTGCCTGGCCTAAGCATGTGTTTTATTAATAAGGATACTAGACTTATGCCTAGAACAATGACAGTAATCTTCTGTCATTTCTTTCCCAATTCTAGTATCTAGAATAGCACCTGCCACATAGTGGCTGCTCAACACATAATTAGTGAATGAAATCAGACTAGTTGCCGTGTTCAACAAAAGTAAAGACAGAAAATAAAATCTCTTTGAAGATACATTTATTTTTGAAGTAGTAAAGAGCAAAGCTTTAGCTCCATTTAGTATAAAGTATCCTAAAGCTAATTAATATACTTTTTTGAGTCTTGCTCTGTTGCCTAGGCTAGAGTGCATTGATGTCATGGTTGTTCACTGCAACCTCAAATTCCCAGGACTAAAATATGAGCCACAGCCCCACTAATTTTTCTACTTTTTGTAGACACAGAAGTCTGGTTATATTACTCAGACTGGTCTAGAACTCCTGTCCTCAAGGGATCCTCCTGCCTCCATCTTCCATGCTAGGCATAAGCCACCACACCTAGACTTAAATAATACATATTTAATATAAATCTCAATCATTAGATAAAACCTCAAATGAGAGCAAGAAGGAACCATAATAGGGGAAGAATGGGCAATAGTTTTACTTCTTGGTAGGTAGGATAATTTGGGAACAACCTTAGGACACTTCCCTTTGCACTTTACTGTGATGGCCTCTTCATTGATCACAGAATTAAATTCAAACTTTCTAACGTGTTTCTGAAGATCCTTTGAAGTTTTAGCTTTCACTTGGGCTGCGCCCTCCTACACATCCTGGTTGTCTGCTGTGACAATGTGTTCTTTTTCTTTGCTCATTCTGCATTTTTTTACTGACCTCCCCCTCCTCCTCCCCGCTGTACTTTGCCCCTGGTGCTACCTTCAGCTACTCTAAAGCCTTCCCACGTTTCAAGGCCCAGTTTAATTTCCAGAATTTTCTGTAAAAATTTCCTAGGCCTTTTTTTCAGATGCAATGTTACTCTCCTCTATTTCCTTCAGCACTTTGAATTTCAACTCTTAGAGGCCATTGCATTCTATTTGTCTTTTATTTATTGTGTGCTTTGACATCATAGCTCACAACAACCTCAAACTCTTGGGTTCAAGCTATCCTCTTGCCTCAGCCTCATTAGTAGCTAGGACTAGGGCTCCCACTGCAAGGCCCAGCTAGTTTTTCTATTTTTAGTAGAGAAGGGTCTCATTCTTGCTCAGACTAGTCTCAAAGTCCTGAGCTTGGGCAATCCACCCGCCTTCTTTGGCTTCCCAGAGTATTAGGATTACCGGCGTCAGCCACCGCACCCGCAGGCCATTGCATTCTAAAACGGCGTTTTCGCTTGCATATGTCCCCTAGATTGTGTCCACCCTGCTAGGGAGATCTTTGAGGAAATCGCTGTGTCCAGCAAATGCGAGGTGCAAAGAACATACACAGTACAGGTTGTGGAGATGACTTTTTTTTCTTATTTTTCTTCACGATAAACTTTTCCAATCGGACGAAAAATGAGGTATTTTTCTTATTTTTCTTTTAGAGAGTCTCACTTTATTGCCCTTGGTAGAGTGCCGTAGTGTCACAGCTCACAGCAACCTCTAACTCCTGGGTTTAGGCCTCCTCTTGCCTTAGCCTCCCAGGAAGCTGGGACTACGCCACAATGCCGGGGCTATTTTCTGTTGCAGTTTGGCTGGGGGCCGGGTTCGAAACCGCCACCCTCGGTATATGGGGCCGGCGCCTTACTCACTGAACCACAGGTGCCGCCCGTGGCAATGAATTTAAATGTCAGAGGGGAAAAGGAGAAACGCCTGTGCCAAGGGGCCTTTATTTACTTGGGAAGGTGGCGCGGTGGAAGTCTGGCGTAGTCAGTGAACTCTACTTATTTAGTGGAATCTTTAAGTTCTTCTCCCACAGCCTGGGGCCCCGCCTTAGGAGGCGGTGCAAAAGCGGTGGTGTGTGTTTCTGTGTGTTGGTGGGGGTGGGAGTGGGGGAATGCCCAGCCTCGTGGCAAGTCTAGACATAGGTCTCATTTTTTCAATTTTTAAAGTTTCGCGAATTCCAGTCCTAAGGTAGGGCCGAGGGTGTCTGTAGAGGGTTTCCCCGTGCTCAAATTTCGCATTCTAGGGAAGGCTCTGAGCATTCAGAGCTTTGCCTAATTTATCCTTCTCACATTTCCCACACTAGGAATTTCCCGAGCGCTCCCAGCCTCCACACCCAGCCTGTGTGGAACACCGCGTTTAGGCCCAGCGGTCTCAGCCTCTTCCTTCTTCAACCCTCTGGGCAAACCCGGGGCGGGCGTATGGGGGAGCTCCCAGCCCGTAGAACGCGGCGGAGTGGGAGACGCTCAGACTACAACTCCCAGGCTGCTCTGGGAGCAGAGCGGGGGAGGGGTGAGAGGGAGGGGTTTCGGTTGGGTTGGGTTGGCGCGGGGTGGGGGGGTGGCAGGGAAATCCCGCCCCGCTGCGCAGCAGCGACACAAAGCCTGACTTTACAACCTCACAGAAAGTGGAAGTATGAAGGCTTAGGTGGGGAGGCAAGACGAGAAAAAGGAGAGGGAAAACCGCGTAGGTGGAAGCGGAGCAAATCTAAGCGAGAGTAGTGGGAAGACCCTCGCCTTTGGAGATGAGGAGGGGTCGGCTTTTATAACTAATCCCCCCCGCGCCCCGCCCCGCCCGGCCCGCGCTGGGGTCTCCCAAAGCCCCGCTGGTCCCCACTCTCTCAAGAGTCCAGCTCCTCCCAGCCAGGAAGCGGGGAGCCCAGCCGTCTTGAGGGCTCGGGCTGGCTGGCAGGCTTCGCCGAGGCTCCCTAGCCGGAGTGTGGGATCAGCGCGCGGGGCGGCGCGGCTGCCGCGGACTGAGGAGGGATTCGAAGCGGCGCGGCGTGGCGCGGCGGCCGAATTAGGGCCAGGGTGAGGGAAGCGGTGGCTCCCGACTGTGATAGGGAGTAGTGTCGGGCTGAGGCGAGGTGAGGCGCGGGGTGCCTCGGGAGGGTTCCTCGCGTCCCGAGCGGGACAGCTGCGGAGGCCAGCAGGGAGGCGGGCGGTGGCGCCGCGCCTGGGAAGAGTGTAGACAGCGGGGTGCCGAGCCCAGCGCTGGCGGAGAGATTGGGTCGCCCCCCCGCAGGAGGAGCCTAGCGCTCCTCCGCCATCCCTCCTCCGCGCGCCAGGCTCGCCTTCTCAGCGGTCTGCCGCGGGAGCGACCGGCCGGCGGTGCTGGGGCCAGATAAGGAGACTGGCCGGGCCAGTCGCCCCCAGGACGGGCGGGTTGGGGGCGGGCAGAGAGTGAGGCGGGGCAGGAGGGCGCGGGCGGCTGGGGGCGGGGAGCGGGGCGAGCCGACGAGGGCAGGCGGCGAGCGGGTGGCCGGGCAGCCCGCCTTGCTGGCCGCTTTGCGCCGCCGGCCCACGCCGCAGTGTGTTTTGTGGACGGCGCCTTCCCAGACAGCCCAGTAGAGCCCAGCTCAGCGCCCAGCAGCCTTCGACGCGATGTTCCGCCGGAGCTTTAATCGTTTTGTAAGTATCCTTGCTGCGGCTCCTCGTGTGCCGCTTTGCTTGCTCGCCAGCCCCTTCGCCGGGTCCCTCACGACAATTTTCTGAGCGGGTAACTGCATCCCCGGGAGACACCAACGCCGCTGCCTTTTTCTGTTTTAACTGAAATACGTTCACCAGGCGGCTAGGGTGGGGAAGCAGGTGGGGTTTTTGAGGTATCCCACCCTCGCCCTGGGGACAATTTAACCAGGGCTCCTCAGGGCTGTGAGGAGCCCTACCTCAGACTGGGGGCCGCCCAAAGGCAGGGTGGTGAGGGACTCGGAGGTGACCGACCCGGGGGTCCCTCAGTTTGCCAATTAGGCGAAGATGGCGTTTTATTATCCGGGAGGTTGCTTTCTTTTGTTTCCTCTGCCACGAGCACATGGAGGTAAACCCAGACTTGTCACTGTGGCCCGAAAGGAGCTGGGGGCTCTGCCTTGCCTGGGACTTGGCCCGGCAAGGCGGCTCCTGACCGGCGCCCGGGCAAACTTTGGAGACCCAGTCTAGAAAGCTCACCATGAGGGTGTTATAAAAGCGAGGTCGACTGTCAGGGTGGGCTGGGTGGCTGTGGAGACGCGAGGAGGTTGCACCGACGCTGCCGGTGCTGCCGATCGCGGGTCTGAAGCCTCGCGGAGGACTCAACGCCTCAGAGACGTGAACCCATGGGGGAAGGCTGGCAGCGACCGGACTCCTCCGCTCACGTTTCCCCCCTTCCAAGTCCGCAGAAAAGATAATTTTGTTTTCATGGGAGTTTGGCATAGGGAAAGGCGATTTCTGGCTGCTGACTTTTTTGAGGAACCTGTTTACTCCTAGAAGGTACATTCAGAATGGGGCAAAAACTAGGGCCATTGACTTGCTGTTATTTGTAGGAACTTCCTTAATTGCTAGAGGTGGCGGGACTAGGATTTTTGTTCTGCCAATGATGTGAAAGAAAGGGTTCATTTGTCAATTTTGATTTTTCAGTAGTTAAGAAGAAGGGTTTAGTGCTGACCACGTGGCCCCCGGCGCGCGCACACACACACCCCCACCCCCGCCTCCCACTCCCTTTAAAATGCTTGTTTGAGAACTTGTCGATTTGGTTCTTTTCATGCAGTTATTCCTAATCAGAGCATCGCTAAGAGTATTTTTCATACATTGAATGAATTTGCTCTGCATTTTAAACTTTCACAAATGTACCCTGACTGAAAGTAATACGTGTACTTTTTTTTGGTAGGATATTATTATCACAATAGTGATGTGTTAAACGTTCACATCACCCAGAAACATTTAAGTGTGAAATTGGAGCAGATTATTACCTGTGGCACAGTGCAATAAAGGTTGTATATATCAAAGATCTTGAAATCTGTAGGAAATGTACTGGACGCTTTGAAGCAGGTGATCAAAATTGGTTTCTCATATTTAGCCTGATAATGTAAAAGAGCATTGTACTTCATAGTTCTGTTTCATTGATTCTTTTGATCTTGGTGTTGCTTGGGGGTGGCAAAAGGGAAAGGTGAGGAGGAGAGGTAATTGTAATATTTAGGACAAGGATAACCTTTTCACAGGACTCTCTTATGGTAGAAAACAACTGGACTCTGAATTACAATAAATTCTTTAGCTTAAAATTGAGATGTTGGAGTCCTCATTTTTTTAAGGATGTGAATAACTCAACTATTGTTCCAAAAGATCCATTTGTTTCCCTTTTGCTAAGAGTGATCTGCATTATATCAGAGTGTAATAATTAAGCAGTGCTGGCCCAGGAAGCCAAGGCATGCAGTAGAATTTGCAGCAGTTGTTGGGGTGCCAGCCTGCAGGTTTGAGGCTAGTACTTTGCCTCCGGCACCAAAATCTATGCAGAGAATCACTTTGCCCTTACTGAAATGAGCTATGACCTCATTGTTTCAGCTGGAATGTCCCACTATTCACATTTTTCTGTGCAACCATGACTTTGGTAAGTCCCAGGAATTTGTACTAGTGCAGTAAGCTGGAAGGTTCTTAGGAGTTGTGTCTGAGCCTTAGGCCAAGGAGTTAATCTGCAAACCTTTGGACTGAATGTGAAAAATACTATCAAATTTTGAAGCTGAAAAGGCTTTGAAATTTGGGGGAACCAAAAATTTTAGAGCCCTTAAATCAGTATATTATATGCTGTCTTCGTCTTTTGCCTGGCAGAGATTCTTTGAGGGGCACTCCCTCATACATCACTAGAAGTCTAAAAGATTTAGGTGGGACTTTGAGACTTGCACAGCAATGTAGATATAGTCCAAGTTGTGTGCTGTCTTAACCTTGTTTTAAAATTTTAGAGATACAGTAGTGAATTCCTTTCAGAGTCAGTTTTTTTTTTGTGTGTGTGTACCTTTATGTGTCTGAAATTGGTTTTGAATGTGAAATAAATTTATGGTGGTGTTGATTGTGACTATTGGTTATTGAAAACTACAGACTGCAGGCTAGAGAAGTGCTTTCTTTATATTTTAAACCTTAAGTGGGAAGTAAGCATTTCTTAGGAGTAGCATCATCTTCTATAGCTCAGTTGTGTTTGCTGAATCATTTTAAAAATGCCATTTATTTTCTGAGATTCTCCAATTTCAATCTAAAAAAAATAGTGATTCATTGAATTTTTTAAAAGACATGGCCTTGACGTCTTTGCCATTAATAATTGTGTTCCTGCCTTTCTGATGAATTACGACTTTTCTTTTGACAGTTTTGGGGTAGAAAGAAATCGGTGGATTTGGTGTATAGCATTTAAGGTTTAGGCATGTAGAGGATGTCTTAAAAGATTTAAGAATTGGATGTCAAAAAAAAAGAATTGGATGTCTCTGAGTGCAATAAAAGCACTGCCTGTTCTGAGTGAACATTTCCATAAATACAATAAATAAATAAATAATAGTAGCTTTGTACAATTTATTTACTTTAATGGCATATTTAATCAGAAGTCTGGACTTTTGTGTTATCCTCTCTTGTTTTACTCTTAATAAAATTCCTAGTGATTATAGTAGTATTTTCACGTGGATTTAAAGGTTTATTGAGAGTGTAAACAACTTCCCCCTCTTTTTGGCTTATTAAATTATTTCATGTCATGCCCAAGATTTAAAATAAGAGATTTCCTCAATGAAGTGGACTGGAAACCTTGGCTAAGTGTATGCTATCAATTTAGCTTATCAGAAAGTGATATTTAACAGGTTTGAATTTCTAGATTGTTGATACATGAAGGCTTAACTATGAGTATGAAATACTGGAGTAAATTTATAGTTCTGATTCTACAAGCTCTCAAGCTGCTTTGGTTCCATAAAGCATGCAACCTATAATCATAATATACACCCAGGACTAGAAAGAAATTAAGCTGCATGAGAAAGCATTAAAATTCAAAATAAGGTTAAAAATGCAAAATAAAAATTAATGAAATAAACAGCTAATTTATTACTTTTCCAAGGCAAGGCTAGTCTAATGAAGCAATATGTGGAGGCAATTACCAAAATAATTCAGGTAATTGCTTTTTTTCCAGGAGCAAGAAGGTTTTGGTTTCTTCCTTAAATTATCAGGGTAATTAAACTTTTATTTTCTTTTTCACTTTACTAATAACCTTGGCCTGACATTGCTAAACATGGAAAAAATTGATTATGTTTAGAAATATATCTGCATGTGTGTGTTGCAATATTTTGGAGTTGACACAAGTATTACACAAATGGTCTGTGAGTCTTTGCTCCTACTAGGTATTTCATACAGGTCTGCATTTAGCAGTTGAACTTGACCCTTTCTAAAAGCAACCTTCTTGTCTTATAATACAGTTCATGAAATGCACATGAACTGTATGGCCACCCTGTATGATAATTGGCCTTTTAACTTGTGTGGCTTCCTAGACCAGTCTTTCTCAACCTGGACAGAATTAGCACCAATGCCCTAGGGCATGCATTATATGTAATAAATTAACTTGTCTCCTATGCAACAGGAGATGAGTTAATTTTGAAAGGCTATCTTAGACAAGGACAGTTCACATTATGTTTTCAGCTTCTAGCGCAGTGCCTGGTGTGTAGAAGGTATTGAATAATGTTTGGTGAAAGAACAACTTTTATATGTTTCACATGAATAAAAACATTTATTTATAAGCAGTGATTTAAAATAAACCCCCCCTTATCCAGAAAGATTGAAAAATGAAAGAGTTCTAGTTAATTGGGGTAAAACACAAACTGATGACCCGTTTCTGAGAATTAAAATAAATATATCTAATACCAAAACTATACTGACCATAGTATAATCTTAGATGATTAAGGCATTTTATGGTTTTGCAGAGCATTATTATTTTTATTTATTTATTTATTTTTATTTTTGAGACAGAGCCTTAAGCTGTCACCCTGGGTAGAGTGCAGTGGCATCACAGCTCACAGCAACCTCCAATTCCTGGGCTCAAGCGAGTCTCTTGCCTCTGCCTCCCAAGTAGCTGGGACTACAGGCGCCCACCACAACGCCCGGCCATTTTTTGGTTGCAGCCATCATTGTTCTTTGGTGGGCCTGGGCTGGA
>CAUYON010190160.1:0-51747 GCA_963573935.1 Arctocebus calabarensis
CCTGCCAAACAACAATGATGGCTGCAACCAAAAAATGGCCAGGCGTTGTGGCGGGTGCCTGTAGTCCCAGCTACTTGGGCGGCGGAGGCAAGAGACTCGCTTGAGCCCAGGAATTGGAGGTTGCTGTGAGCTGTGATGTCACAGCACTCTATCCAGGGTGACAACTTGAGGCTCTGTCTCAAAAAAAAAAAAAGAAAATCACTGACTTAGGCAATCCAGAGATTGCCTTGGGCCTGCCATCTGAAGGAGACCCATGACCTCTGGTTCCCCACTCAAAACCCTTACTCTTTGTCTAAGGCTAGAAAATACCTTGATAGTGAACTGGGTTCTCCAAAAAGAGTGAGGTAGAAACTGTCCTGGGTGATGAAATATTCTGGTTGGTTAAGGTTGCCATGGAAACCATAGCTAAATGATCAATGATTAGTGAATTGAAAAGTGATAAAATGCAGCTAAATCAAAGGCATCCTGGGACCAGGTCTCTGCGGATGAGGGAGGCAAACCAAGGTCCTTCGTCGTCTTGGGGAGTGTCAGTAACAGCTCTTCTTAGATAAAGGTCTTGAAAAGACATCTTCCTATTGCACACAGGTATTGCCATTCATTTTATCAACAAATATTGTATTTGGAGTACCTGCTATATGTCAGCCACAATTCTAGGCACTAGAGCTACCATGATAGTCAAGGTAGCAAAGGTCTTCTTTTAAATGGAGATTAATTCCCATGAGGAGTGTAGACAGGAGGCAAATGTGGAGGATGCCAAAAATGTATGCACATTTTAAGAAAGGAAAAAAATGCATTAAATTTATAATGCTCAAGTCACTTTTGACTTCTGTAATTACAAGAGGTGCTCAACATGACTTGTATTCATCTTTTAATATAGGTATATATTGAGTATTACAATTTTAATCAGATTTTTTTCTTAAAAATATATACATTACTTTGGCAACCTCTGTATAGAAATAAGAAAACTGATGGTAAGGTAGGAAGTAACTGGGGAATGACTTCCTGGGGTCACATTTAAGCTGGGACCTGATTGAAAAGAGGGATGGAACCTTGGCTGGAACCTCCCAGGGAGAGGAAACAGCTGGTGTGAAGACCCTAAGTAGGTCTGAGCTTGGTAGTCAAGAGAAAAAAGAGTAAGGAAGGAGGTATGGGAGATGGAGGGGAGAGGTAGCAGGGCCAGATCACAAGGGGCATAAATTCAGAGCTTACTCAACATGAATGGGAAGTCTGGAAGTTTAAGCAGGGAAGTGTGGTAATCTGATTAAGGACTATGCTTCCTGGTGTATGAGGAATAAACCAGACAGGGTTGCAAATGGAAGCAAGGGGAGCTACTAAAGGCTTGGACAAGGGAATATCAGAGGAGACAGAAAAAAAGTGGAAAGATTTAGGTTATACTTGGAAGTAGACACCGGTACTTGCTGATATTTGGAATTTGGCAAGAAGAATCAACTACAATTCTCTTCTTTCTTTCTTTCTTTTATTTTTTTGAGACAGAGTTTCACTATTTTGCCCTCGGTAGAGTATGGCATCACAGCTCACGGCAACCTCAAACTCTTGGGCTTAAGTGATTCTCTTGCCTCAGCCTCTGGAGTGGCTGGGACTACAGGTGCCTGCTACAACACCCAGCTATTTTTTTGGTTGCAGTTGTCATTGTTGTTTCACAGGCCTGGGCCAGGCTAGAACCTGCCAGCTTTGGTGTATGTGGCTGGTACCCTACTCACTGAGCTGTGGGCATCGAGACAACTACAATTCTTAAAAACTTAAACTCCAAGTAGGATAAACTCAGAGAGATTCACACTTAAAAATGTCATAATCAAACCATTGAAAACCAAAGACAATCTTGAAAGCAACAAGAGAGAAGAGACATGGGATGCTCAACTCGATAAGAGTTACCACTGAGTTTGCATCAGACTCTAGGGATGCCCGAAGGCAGAGTGATGACACATTCAAAGTGCTGAAAGAAAAAGATTGTCAACCGAGAATCCTACATTTAGCAAAACTATCATTCAAAAATAAAGACAAAATTAGGACATTTCCAAATAAATAAAAATTGACAGGATTCAACACTAGTAGTTTTGCCCTGCAAGAATACTAAAAGGAGTCCTTCAGGCTGAAATGAAAATTCACTAGATAGTAGCTCAAATCTATTTGAAGAATTAAAGAACACTATAAAGTAACTACACAGGTGATTATAAAAGACAGGTTCTTCTGATTTAAAAGATGACTGCATAAAGCAATAATTATAAGTTTGCATTGATGGGCATAAATGTATAAAGATGTAATTTGTATGACAAGAACAGAATAAAAGAGTAGGGAGAGGATGGAGCTAGGTAAAATCAATTTTGGATACTGTTGTAAAGAAATTGGTATTGCTCTGAATAAGATTGTGAATTGGCATTAAAAGACTGTGATAAAATATGTTGTTAATTGTAATCCCTAGGCAACCACTAAGAAAATAATTCAAAAGATTATATTAAAAGAAACAAGGGAATTGCCACAAAATATCAATTTCACACAAAAGAAGGGAGTAATGGAAGAATAGAGGAACAGAAAACATTTAAGATATAAAGAAAACAAATAGCAAAATTGTTATTTAAGCTGTAAAGAAAACAAATAGCAAAACCCTATCTTATCAGTAATTACACAAAATGTAATTAAATAATCCAACTAAAAGGCAGAGTCTAAAAGAATACATTTAAAAAATGGTTCAACTATATACTGCCTGCAAGTGGCATACTTCAGATCTGAAAACATAAATAGGTTGAAATTTAAAAGTGTAAAAAGCTGTATCATGCAAACAGTAACCAAAGGAGAGCTTAAACAGCTATATTAATAGCAGGCAAAACAGACTTTAAGACAAACACTGTTACTAGAAACAAAGAAAGACATTTTATAATGATGAAATGGTTAATCTATCACGAAGTTGCAACAATTATAAATACCTATGCACCCAACCACAGAACTCCTGACATATAGCAAAAGCTTACTGAATTTAAGAAGGAGCTCTATAATAATAGTTGGAGACTACAACACTCATTTTTGGGGGAAGGAGAAGGGATGTGACCTTTATTGAGATTATCCACCAGAGTGGAAATAATGTCTGTTCAAAACCAAATGTTTATTACTATAACTTCTGCACCACAACTAAAATCCAGTTTTTTAAAAACAGTCAACTCAACTGAAACCCACTACTTCAGAATCAATAGCTTCTTTGATGACCCAGTAATACTTAAATATGGTTAAGATTTCAGTGTAAAATTTGATTGGTTGGAAAGCTAATTAAACTTCCAACTTGCTTAAACAGAATTACACAAAGGCAAAATTGTGTTTTTCCCAGAGATACAGTCCACCAGAATCACCAACACTGAGCAGCTGTTAGAGTACTTAGAGTCCTGAGATAATAAGGACTCCAGGTGTCATTTAAACAGTCTTCTGTTGTCCTTTCTTCCCAGTCAGAGATTTGTGGATGTGTGACACCACCAACAGCAATTGTAGCCTTGATGAGAGAGTCCAATTCCTCATCTCCACAAATAGCAAGTTGCAAGTGACAGGGGTAATACGCTTTGCCTTTAAATCTTTTGATGCATTTCCTGCCAGTTCAAGTACCCTGCAGTGAAGTACTCCAGGATGGCTGTGCTGTACACAGTGGCAGTTGCACCCACAGGTCCATGACTAGTCCTCCTAGATTTCAGGTGTGGATGTATGAGGCGCACTGGGAACTGTAAGCCGGCTCTCTACAGGCAGGAAACCGCCTTTGTCTTGGCCTTTCTGGAGTCCTTCCCAGCCTTACTGCCAGCCATTTTGAATTTAGCTGAAGCTCAAACAAGCAAGGCAGAGAAAGGGCTAATCAGAGAGAGAGATCCTACCACCTACTCCTTTGTTGCACCGTGATTCAAACTGCCATAAGATCCATTTTCAATAATGGATAGAATGTCAAGACAGAAGATCAACAAGGAAATACAAGACCTAAATAATACTATATACCTAAAAGATATATGACATCACCAAATAACAGTAGAATACACATTCTTCTCAAATTCACATGAAACATTTCCCAGGATATACCATATTGTTAGGCCACCAAACAAGTTTTAATAAATATTAGAAGATTTAAATCATAAAGATATTTTCTCCATTGACAATGGAATAAAATTAAAAGTCAGTCAGTAACAGGAAGAAACTAGAAAATTCACAAATATGTGGAAATTAAACAGCACATTCTTAAACAACCAATAAGCCAAAGAAGAAATCACAAGGGAAATTAGAAAATTTAGAAATGAAAATGAAAACACAACATACTGAAACTTATGGAACACAGCAAAAACAGTGCTAAGATGGAAATTTATAGCTATAAATGCTTACATTAAAAAAGATGAAAGGGCTTGGCACCTGTGGCTCAACAGGCTAAGGTGCCAGCCATGTACACCTGAGCTGGCGGGTTCGAATCCAGCCCGGGCCCTCCAAACAACAATGACGGCTGCAACCAAAAAAAAAAAAAAAAGATGAAAGATTTTGAATCAACAACCTATCTTTACAAATTAAGGAACTAAAAAAAAAGAACTCCTAACTGGGCGCGGTGGTTCACGCCTATAATCCTACCACTCGGGGAGGCTGAGGTGGATGGATTGCTTGGGCTAATGAGTCCAAGACCAGACTGAGCAAAAGCGAAACCCTATCTCTACTAAAAAATAGAAAAACTGAGGCAAGAGGATCACTTGAACCCAAAAGTTGGAGGTTGCTGTGAGCTATGGCACCACAGCACTCTACTCAGGGCAACAGCTTGAAACTCTGTCTCAAAAAATAAAATAAAATAAAATAAGATAAAATAAAATGAAAAAGAAGACTAATGCTAGCAAAAGGAAGGAAACAATAAAAATTAGAGATAAAATAGAGAATAGGAAAACAATAGCAAAAAATCAAAAGCTGGTTCTTTGAGAAGACTAACAAAATTGACAAGGCTTTCTCTAGACAGACCAATAAAAATAGAAAAAAAAGACACAACCAAAATCAGGGAAGAAAGAGGACTATTACTACTGACCTTACAGAAATAAAAAGGATTGTAAGAAGATACTATGAATCATTATATGCCAACACATTGGGTGACCTATATGAAATGGATAAATTCCAAGAATGACACAAACTACTGAAACTCATAAAGAAATAGAAAGTCTGGATATATCTAGTAAAGAAATTGAATTAGTAATTTTATCTATTTATTTATTTAGTTGCAGATTGGCTGGGGCTGGGTTTGAACCCGCCACCCTCAGTATATGGGGCCGGCACCCTACTCACTGAGCCACAAGCACCTCCCTGAATTAGTAATTTTAAAACTTCTACAAAAAAAGTCTGGGCCTAGATGGGTTCACTGGTGAATTCTACCAAAAAGTTAAAGAATTAATATAAATCCTTCACAAAAAAATAGAAGAGGGAGGAATATGTTCTAACTCATTCTGTGAGGCCAGCATTACCCTGACACTAAGACCAAAGATACTGTAAGAGAAGAAAGTATAGTCCAACATCCCTCATGAATATAAACACAAAATCCTTTAAAAAAAAAAACTTGCAAACTGAATCTAATAGAAATTCAAAGGATTGTACACCATAACTAAATTGGACTTATTTCAGGAATTCAAGATGACTCAACATAGGAAAATCAATCAGAGCTCGGCGCCTGTAGCTCAAGCCACATACACCAGAGCTGGCTGGTTTGAATCCAGCTAGGGCCTGCCAAATAGCAATGACAACTACAACCAAAAAATGGCTGAGCGTTGTGGCAGGGGCCTGTAAGTCCCAGCTACTTATGAGGCTGAGGCAAGCGAATTGCTTAAGCCCAGGAGTTGGAGGTTGGTGTGAGCTGTGATGCCACAACACTCTTCCCAGGGTGACAGCCTGAGGCTCTGTCTCAAAAAAAAAAAAAAAAAAGGAAGAAAAAAAGAAAATCAATCAGTGTAATACACTACATTAATAGAAGGAAAAAACCCTGTGATGATCTCATGGTAAAAACACTCAACAAACTAGGAATAGAAGATTACTCCTTCATATATAAAGGCCATTTATAAAAAACCCACAACTAATATCAGACTTAATGCTGAAAGACTGGACACTGTTCCCATAAGATCCATAAGTCAATGATTTATACTCCATCGTTTCTATTTAATGTTGCAGTGGAGGTTTTAGCTAAAGGAAATCAGGCAACAAAATAAAATAAAATGTATCCAGATTTGTAGGGAAGAAGTGAAACTATCTTTCTGTATATATAGAATCATAGGGAAGGCACACACACACAAGATACCTACAGGTTATAAGGTCAATATGACAAAATCACCTGTATTTCTAGACACTAGCAATGGACCATTTGAAGCTAAATTAAGAAAGCAATTCTATTTGCAACAGCGTCAAAAATTCAAATGCTTAGGAATACATTTAATAAAAGAGCCAAAAGATTTATTCACTAAAAACTGTAAAAGATTGTTGAAAGAAATTAAAGATCTAAACAAAAAATGGAAAGTTATCCATGTTTATATATTGGAAGCCTTAACATTGTTAAGATTGCTGTTGTGGATAATTGGCAGAAAAAATTTTGTTTAGATGTTGAGTCTAATGACACCCCCCCCAGAAGGGGGTATGATAAAGTTTACTACTCACGTTATGAGGGGAAAATAGAGTGGCCTTAAGCAGGTCCAAAAATGGCTTGAGAGAGCAAGGATTGGAGTCTGACTTGGGTTTTTTTATGGTGGGTAGACAGTAGGGCCAGGGTTTTAAGTCAGTGAATATTCTAAAAGTCACCAAATCGTACACTTTGGTGAACTTGATGACCCGTAAATAACATCTCAGTATTTTTTTGGAAGAGAGGTTTTGGACCAGGTAGATAGATGCCATATACTGGGATAGGGAGTTGGAGGTGGGCAGAACACAGGTTTAGGAGTGGGAAAAATCAAGCTCACTTTGGAACAAGCATTTGAGAACACATTCTAGTGGAATTGTCAAGTGGGTAATTGGATTTGGGGAGAGGTCAGGCTGGAGATAAAAATTTGGATTAAAAACCATAGTCCCTATCCTCTCATTCACAGCCTCCCCACTGTTTGAGAGTAAATATAAAGAAAGAGCCATGCACTATCAGCTTCCCCTTGGTAGGACATGCACAAGTCGATTTAATTCAACATGAATTATGGCTCCTACTGTGCACAGAGTTTATAAGGAGAAGATGTTCTCTTCACCTTACAAGTTAGTATGAGAGACAGAGTGTTAAGCCAATGAAGCAAATCGTTATGTCAGAAAGCTTTTGCCTGGTGAGGACTGAGGGAGGGGCAGTTTCCATAGTGATTTCTTTCATGATACTTTGCACTGTGTTCTGCTGTGGGCTATACCAAGTGAGGACAGCTATGGCCTGAGCCTCGACAGTTCAACATGATTGAGGAAGCTTGTCAAGACCAGGATGGCGTCACGTTCGCTTATGTGACTTTGAGACTAACCTCCCATTGTTTTCTCAAAGACGCACAAGGCAAATTTACCAGGTTGTTTTATTTCTCTCTACAAAGCTGTTCTGTTTTCTGTAGTTGTCAGTGCAAATATTCACAAGCACATTTTAAAACCCTGTTCAAGCAGAAATAAATCGCAGAAGACTGCAGGCAGGGGATGGATTGACATTTCCTTGTCACTCATCATCATACACAAGCAATCATGTCCTACGGGAATGGTACAGTCAACCTTGCCTTTCTGTGCTTAAGAGGGCAGTGGAGATCATGAAGGGTCCCAGGCTCAGGTCTTGCTAGAAATATAACAGCACACCTATTTTCCTCAGGGAATATTTTATTATGAGACATCATAATACCTATGTACTATATGAGCTCTTCTGTGACTTGCTTTTGCTTTTTTAACTCACTTCTTTGAAATTTCTCCAGGTTGATGTGTATAATTGTAATTCTTTAATTTTCACTGCTGTACAGTCTTTCCTGAGTGCATATTCCATGGTTCTTTGGTTTCCTGCTGATGGACTATGGGGTGATGCATATCTACAAGTGCTATGTGTAAGAATTTTCTTCACGGCCAGTGCCTCTCAGTGCAATGGCTGGATTGAAAGATATGAGCATCTTCACACTTGCCAGGTGTTATGGGCTGAATTGTGTCCCCCAACCCCCCCCAAAAGATATTGAAGCCCTAAACCCTGGTACCTGTGAATATGATTTTATTTGGAAATAGGTTATTTACAGATTGTCAAATTAAGATGAGGTCATTAGTGTGAGCTCTAATCAAATACCATGGAATTCCTTATAAAAAAGGGGGAAATTTGGACACAGAGACTGACGTACAGGGGACGATGCAAAGGTGACACAGAGTATGCTGTCTATAGGCCAAGGATCACCTGACACTACCAGGATGAGAGAGGCCTGGAGTAGATCTTCCCTCATGGCTAATTTTGCCAACACCTTGATCTCAGAATTCTTGCTTCCCAAATCATGAGTCAATACATTTCTGTAGTCGAAGCCACCCAGGCAAACTAATATATGAGGTCATAACAAATAGTGCTCCAAAAAAGTTGTACCTATTTGCATTTCTAGCAGCAAGAGAGAGTCATTATCACTCCACAACTTCACCAGTGCTCAATATGTTCAGACTTGTAATTTTTTGTTAATGTGGCAGGAATAAAATAATATTTAATTTGCTTTTAATTAGCAGTTTCTTGTTTTTTTAATGCATCTAAGCATCTTTTCATATGTTTATGGATATTTGTGTTTTCTCATTTATGAAATAACTGTGGATATATTTTGCCATTAGGTTGTTTGCCTTTTTCCTTATTGATTAGTAGGAGATCCTTGGATTCTAGAAAGTTATCCTTTAACAGTTACATGTGATACAAATACAGTAGAACTTCTGTAAGTTGACCACACAAGGGGTCAACATATGGAGGTGGTCAACATGAGGAACTAGATCTACTATACTGCTACATACATGAGTGCATGTCTGGTCTATGAAAATCAGGTCAGCTTAAGAAGGTGGTCAACTGTGGGGGTTCTACTGTACTTTCTAATCCATGACTTGTCTCTTTGCCATTGTTTCAGTTTTTGCTTTAAGTATTTTAAAGCTTTGTTACTAGCTACATAAATATTTAGGATTATTGCACCAATGTACATAATTATGATTCAATAAAATTATTAAAAAATAAATTTAGGATTATTATGTCATCTTGATGAATTCATACTTGTATCATTATGAAATGCTCTCTTTATCTCTGATAATATTCTACTTTCTGAAGTTTATTTTGATATGAATATATAACTATTCCAGCTTTATTTTTAAGAATTACTATGGTATATCTTTTTCTACGCCTTTACTTTTGACTTTTTTTTTTATAATATATAAAGTGTTTTTATTGTAGGTAATATGGTTGGGTATTGCTCTTATATCCAATCTGACAAACTCTGCCTTTAACTTGGAGGATTAGAGCATTTACTTTTATTGTGGCTATCAATCACTGGTTTGGGACAAGTTGGTAATGATGTATATAGTCTTTATCAAGATGTGCATTGGCTTTTGGTCAAGGGTGAATAAGGATTACAGCTAGATGGGGCAGAGGTAGGCAAGGTGGGCAGCTGAAGAAAAGCCTGCTGGTAAGAACTGGGGCCTGACCAGTAGCACAAGGAAGGTCTGGATAAGGTCACAGAGCCCTGCCAGAGAGGAGGCCTGATAGAGGGCAGGGGCCTGGCTTCTGGGAGTCCTAGCCTAGCAAAGTCCTCAGTGATTTCCATTCTGGGGATAAAACCTCAGCTGAGTGTGCTCTGTTGCCATCTTTTGTTCTATGTTTGCACATGTATGCAGGCACAGTGGAATGACTAAGCTGTCTGCTTAGACAGGTGATAGGCCTGCTGGGAGGAATTCTCCTATGTCATTCCTTTGGGCACATGCTCTGTGAGGCCGCAGCATATTCTAAACTGGCCTGGTGTGGCCAGGAGGCCCTGGGAGATGGCCATCCCATGTACTTTCCTCATGGACAAGCTGTCCTCCAGGACCAGGTCAACTGGGTTGCTGCAGACACAGTGTTTGTTTTCCCCAGGGCAACCCTTCAGCTGGTTCCCAAGCTGCTTGTTAGAAGCCGTTGCCTCTGGCCCAGCTGAGGAATCAGGTGTGGCATGGGTGAGGAGATGCCCGCCCCTAGTAGGTTCTCTGCTTCATTTTGTAATGGAAAGGGTCACTCTGCTCTGAGCTTGGAGTAGGCCTCTGCATGGCACGAGGGTGCAGGGATGAGTTCCAGGTCTCACCACCACATGGGCAGTACAGCCCCTGCTGCCTCTTGGCACCTGGAGCCTGGGCTGTGTCTCGGAGACCTCTCCCACAGCCCCACCTCCTGTTCTATTTTAGGAGTTTTAAGTGCAAAAAACAGGAAAATGAACAAATAAATATGTGTGAGCTTTCCGGAGGGAAGAGGCAGAGTGGAGATGGCTCTCGGGAGACTTTCAGAAGCATCTTCTGAGCAAGAATATTCAATTCACTCCCAGCTGGGCAATGGCCCCTACTATCTGTTAACAGGTGAGGAAACCAAGGCCCCAGGCTTTTAAATAAGACAAGGCTCAATCCCAGGTTTCTCAGTGGTATGTTCTGCATGCTGGCTCTGTGTACCTCATTCTCTTACTAATGGGATCAGGTGTTTTATACCCCTGAGATGTAATTTAAAAATAAATGCAGCATTTGGCCTATTTACAAATCTAAGTGTATACATGGGCCAGTTAACATAGAAATCCTTGGTGATGGGGACGGTCCCCCAGAGAGAGCCCACGGACCCTTCTTCTGGCAGGGTCCCTGTCTTCTTCCTGCTGACATGCTTGGCAGATGCTGTCTGTGTGCCCAGCATACCCAAGGCCCTGACCCAGATTGTGGCTAAGCCCTGAGCATGTCCTCAGGGAAGCACAATACAGCTGTCCCTCACAACTGCACAACTAGTGACAGCTGGTCTGGGAGAGCCCTCGTGACCTGAGATGACAACCGGGCTTGGTAGCTGGGTTCTGGGGCTAGGTGTACTCTCTGTGTGTCCTTGGGCAAGCTACTTGCCCTCTCTGGGCTATCTAGAACAGGGCTTGAGCTCTTGATATCCCTTTATCCAGGAACCCAGCCAGGGGGATCGTGGACAATGAAGGCAGAGGCAGGTGCTATCCTCAGGGCATATTTCATGCAGAGAGTGGAGGAAATGTCTTGAGATGCTTGAGGTGGGGCACTTCCCAGTACAGGCTGGCAGAGGAGTTGTCACTGGAGGCATCTGAGTGCCCCCTGAGAGCCCAAGGACAGCCCCAGCCATCTGTGGATGCCCAGGGCAGAGCCCTGTCCCCACACCCCTGGCTCTGTCCTCCCTGCTTCTTCTTTCTTTCTCCTTTGGCAAATATTTGCTGCTACTTGTGGGCTGCTGCCATGGTTACAGGCGTCCCGGGAGCTGAGGGTCCAAGTTGGACTTTAAGCCTCTTTAAAATTCAAGACGAGTGTAAATAGCTGCTTCTTACAACCCCAGGCCTGTAGGTGACCATGTCCCATTGCTAAAGCTGCATGCCCTTCACTCGCTTAGGGACTGGGAGGGGAGGAAGGGCCTCTGGGCTCCCACCAGGCCCTGAAGCCCTGGAGAGAGGGGCTGACACCACTCAGGACCCCTCGTGAAACACCCCCATGTTCATCCCTGAAGAGGTGTCTCTCCTGGGCAGCCGGGTACCTGTCTCACATGACCGTAGGTGACTGAATTTGGGGAAGACACGTGCCAGCTGTGTGACCCTGGTGAGTCATGGTTGTTTGACACCAGTGTGCTTATCTGTAAAATAAGGGCAATTAGCGCTCGTGAGCTCATTTTGAGGAGTTAAGCCCTCCATTGAGGATGTGCTTGCTAAGAAGGAGAGCACAGCTGTCAGTGGATGGAAAGGCCCGAGGTCTGATGAACCATCTGGCTACAATAGATGCAAACGCCAGAGTTTGTGTTCCTCTGCACGAGGTGACTGTGGGTGACAGGAGTTTCTCCTCTGGGTGACTGTGAGCTGCACTTTCCCTCCTATACAGGGAAGAACACTAACTGCACATCAGAGAGGCATCCTGAGGATCAGAGGCAGTAAGATGAGTATATTAGCTACCTGTTGCTGCATAACTTAGTAGCTGAAGACAACAAATATTTCCTATCTCACAGACTCTGTGGGCCAGGACTCCAGGGGTAGCTTAGCCAGGGAGTCTTGGCTCAGAATCTCTCATAAAGTCATGAATCAAGATGTTGGCCAGAGCTACAATCCCTGAAGCTTTGACTAGCTAGAATAGCTGCATCCATGATGGCTACTGCTCATGGCTGTGGGTAGGAGGCCTTAGCTCCTCCCTACATGGGCCTCTCCAAAGGGCTGGTCCTTAGATGGCAGCTGAAAGCACACCAAGTCTTTGATGACCAATTCTCATAAGTGACATGCCATCACTTCTGTTGACTTCTACTGGTCACATGGACCAACATTGGGACAATACATGGGAGGGGGTCAATGCAAGGCTGGGATCAGCAAGAGGCAGCGTCATGGGGCCACCCTGGAGGTTGGTTGTCACAACCTGTGCCCAGCACACAATGATGCTTGGTGTATGGGAGGTTATTATTTAGGACACAAATCTGGAACTTGGAATGACTTGAAAGGACTACAGGAAAGAGACCAGACCCAGAACTGGGTTCGTAGGCCCCCAGTGAAGCACATTCTCTGGGCTGGGTAAACAGACCTGGTGACCAGACCTGCAAGGCTAGCTGGATCTGGGGCAGGCAGAGAACCCTAGAGAGGAAATTAGACTTGCAGGAGCCAGGCGCCAGGCCAGAGTGGGGCAGTCTGGGCCAGTTTATGGCTGGGAAACCAGCTGGGCCTTGTACCCTGCCTGCCCCTGAGAATGGGGAAGACCCAGAGGGTGTCCTTCAGAGCAGGAAAGTAGCAGCGGTGGGGTGGGCACCTCTGGATTCCCTGTCCTGAGTTTTTCTCCAAAGCTATTGGACTCTGCGGACAATCTGGTCTTGCATGCTCTTTCTGCTCCCTGGCACCAAGCTGGGCTCAGGGGATGCAGCACGGACAAGGCAGACCCAGTCTCTGTTCTGCCAGGGGCTCTCCAACCATTCTATCTATAAACACACCTGGTGGAGTAGCTGTGCCCTGGATCCTGTAAAGCAGGGAAGTAACAGGAAGGAGGGACAGGACACTTGAGCTGGCCAGCCAGTTAGGAAGGCTTCTCTGAGGCTGTAACATTGGAGCAGAATCCTGGGTGGCTGGAGGGAGTTAGTGTGTGGAGAGAATCTCATTCCAGGCTTTTAACATCTTCTGGGAGCCTGGAGATGATGGGAGGGGATTCATTCCCCAGAGAGGGTGAATGAAGTGGCAGGAACATGGGCGAGTAATGAGGCTCAATAAACTGCTCAGGCAGGAAGGAGATGTTGCCTGTGGCACAGCACATACTCAAAACAGAAAGAAGCAACAGAAAACCCAGCAGAGCTGACTCCTGAGTCTTTATGGTGGGTGTGGACAGTGCACGTGTGTGTAAGGAGATTGCCTGCAACCAGGAAAAGAACCACCTCAAAGGATCACAGAGAACCATTCCAGGAGCTCACACAGGGCTGGGAATGAGTCCTGTTCCCATTGTCAGAATGAAGATCTTCATAGTTCACAGACTACAAAGCCAGATAAGTAAGTCCACATATTTATCCTAGAATAAATAGGGTAATAGGTCAGATGATTAAGTACACAAATTTATCCTAGAAAAAGTGCTCCATACCTCATTGCTGAATATCACTGTGGTCACCTTGGAAGTACTTCCCTTGGGAAGCTCTGCAATCCTAGCCCACTCTTTAAAACACTTTTTCTTTTTTTTGAGACAGAGCCTTAAGCTGTCACCCTGGATGGAGTGCTGTAGCATCACAGCTCACAGCAACCTCCAATTCCTGGGCTCAAGAGAGTCTCCTGCCTCCACCTCCCAAGTAGCTGGGACTATAGGCACCTGCCACAACTTCTGGCCATTTTTTTTGGTTGCAGCCGTCATTGTTGTTTGGTGGGCCCAGGCTGAATTCGAACCCGCCTGCTCAGGTGTACATGGCTGACCCCTTAGCCCGTTGAGCCACAGGCGCCGAGCCTAAAACACTTTTTCTAGGATAAGTTCAGGAACTTAATTGTCAGACTTTCACATGATGACAGCTCTGTTGGCCATTCCAGAAAAAGAGTTCCAAAATTGCTTTGTAGACTATCTTAGGCTCGAGCATTGGTGCATAGCTTCCCAAGGGGAGTACCTTGAAGGTGACTGTGGTGATATTCAGCAATGAAGTGTGTATGGCTTTTCCTAGGATGAGTTCGCTTATTAAATACCTCTCTGATCCTACCTAACAAATCTTTTTTTCCCCCAAAATAGGAGATATCTTTATTTATTTATTTTTTTATTTCAGGTTAATGCGAGGGTGCAAACAACCAAGTCACAATATTTGAATTTGTTAGTGTCCCTATTGTAGTTACATCCTGCACCAAAAAGATGTGCCATACACCCCTATAGTGTGCCCATTCAGTGGGAGCATCCCAACCCCACTTCTTCCTCCTCCCCCCAACTTGAATTGAATTATGGGCATGAATTAGATCATCTACTGGCTTCATATTAGTATTGAGTACATTGGATATTTGCTTTTCCATGCTTGTGATACTTTGCTGAGAAGAATCTGTTTTAACTCCATCCAGGTTAATACAAAACATGTGAAGTCACCATCTTTTTTATGGCCAAATAGTATTCCATGGTATACATACAACACAGTTTGTTAATCCATTTCTGAGTTGATAGGCATTTAGGTTGTTTCTACATCTTGGTGATTGTAAATTGAGCTGCAATAAACAATCTAATGCATACGTCCTATGATAAAATGATTTTTTTCTTCTGGGTAGATGCCTAGTGATGGAATTGTGGGGTTAAATGGGAGATCTAATTTGAGTTCTTTGAGAATTCTCCATACTACTTTCCAAAGAGGCTGTATTAATTAGTTTGCAGTCCCACCAACACTGTAAGAGTGTTCCTCTCACACCCAGGACAGTATCTGCAACTCTGGGACTTTGTGATGTGGCCATTCTCACTGGGGTTAGGTGATATCTCAGGGTGGTTTCGATTTGCATTTCTGTGATGATTGGGGACAATGAGCGTTTTTTTATGTTTGTTAGCTATTCATCTGTCTTCCTCAGAGAAGGTTCTGTTCATGTCTTTTGCCAAGTGATAGTTGAGATTAGTGTTAGCTCTTTTTTTGTTGATTAATTTGAGTTCTCTATAGATCCTAGTTATTAAGCCCGTGTTAGATTTGTAATATGCAAATATCATCTACCTAAGAAATCTTATAAAGCAAGACCTGAAAGGATAAAATCACATCGCAAAATAAAGCTCAAGAACATTTGTGGTAATACAAAATGATCCCAAAACTCCATGAGGTAAGATTTATAACGTCTGGCATCCAATGTTAAAAAATGACCATTCAAAGAAGCAAGAAAATACAACCAATAATGAGGAGAAAAATCAATCTACACTAATTCTACTAGTCCTCTAGAAGGATGGCTGGACATATCTCACATGCCCAAGAAGCTAGAGGAAAGAATGAGTAGATTAAGTAGGGATAGGGACAATATACAGGAAAACTCATATTTTACTTCCAAAGCTAACAGTTACGAGGTTTGAAATGAACGTTAATCTATATCTAATGAAATGATCCTTCAGGAATGAAAAGGAAATAAAGATGTTCTCATGTGAAGGAAAACCAAGAAGAATGTCCCGAGCAGAGCTACCCTTAATAACTAGCAAAGGGAAGTTCTTGAAAGAGTAAGAAAATGGCAAAAGAAAGAATCTTAGAGCATCAAGAAGGAGAAGAAGCAATAGAAGGAGTAGAAATCTGGGTAACGTGCAATACACTATCTTTTTGCTCATGAGTTTTATAAATCACATTTGATGATTGAAACAAAATATTGTAAAACCATCCAATACTCAAGGCAATGATATCTAGGAGTGGGAAAGATAAAAGAACCTAACTGGTAATGAGGGCTTCCCACTTCCCATGAAGTGGTAAAATGTTGATACTAAGAGATTATAATAAATTACATATGTGCATTGTAATACCCAGAGCAGCCACTACAAAAGCTAGACAAAGAGAGACACTCAAAAACACTACAAATAAATCAAGACAGAATTGCCTGTAGCTCTGCTTAACAATCGGTGGATCTGCACGTGCTAACAGGGAAAGACAGCCAGAAGACAAGGGGGTAAAGTAAAAGCAAGTTGCGGCCAACACACCTGAGAGCCAGTGATCCACAGGGGGTTACGTGGAATTCCATATGTGAGAAATTTAGTAGCCTGTGAGGAAAGATAGGAAGTGACCTGGAGAAAGCTGGAGGTGTGGACAGGTCCTGTGGAGGAGCAGGGGAAGGAAGAAAGGCTGGGTAGTATAGTGGCTTGAATTGTATCCCCCCAAAGAGACATATCCAAGTCCTAATCCCCAGTACCTGTGGATATGACCTTATTTGGAAATAGGTTCTTGTAGATGTATTTAAATGAAGAATCTCAAGATGAGATCATCCTGGACTTAGGGTGGGCCCTAAATTCCATGACTGGTGTCCTTATAAGGGAAAAGAGAGGGACCTTTGAGCAGCACAGATGCAGAGGGGGAAGGCTGTTATGGAGGTGCAAGCAGAGAAACCAAGAAACCCCAGGGTTGCCAGCAGCTTGCAGGGGTCAGGGGAGCTTCATAGAATGATACTCCCTTAGAACCTCCAGAGGGAACCAGCCCTGCCGCAAACTTAATTCCAGACTTCCAGCCTTCATCCTACCCGGGGGAGAGGACACTCCTGTTGTTTCAAGCCACTTAATTTGTGGTCCTTTGTTTCTGTAGCCCTAGGAAACTAATACACGTAGAAAAAGTCTTAGATTGAGAAAGTTGGATGCCCCAAAGCAGATAGGGTGCCCAAGAGGCAGCAATTCATGAGAGGAGTCTGGTGTCTCTCAGGAACGGGCCTGTGTCCCCTGGCTAGGAGCAGCCTGCAGAAAGCCTAGCCTTTGGAGTGAACTTAGTGATGGATTCCAGAGCAGGCAGCTGAGGCTGTTGACCAGTTACCCAGTGGGAGTCTTAACGGGCACACGTTCATGGCCACTGTGGACATAGAGTATTGCTCTGAAAAGAAACTCGTTTGCCTTGCAGACATTTTTTCATAAAGAACTCTTTGGCCAAGTGAATAATCTTTCTCAAGTTGTTCTAAAAACTTGGGTTTTTCTTGTACAGGGCTTGTCCCCAGACCAAGTCTATTGCTACGGTGACTAGTCCTGGGTGACCTTCATGACTTGCCCAAGGAACCCCTAATAACGTCATGCACAGTCTCTGAACAGATCGTCGGGTTCCCTAAGGTGACTCAGCATGTGCTATACTCAGTTGTGAGGCGGCACACGGAAGGTGCTCAGCTGGTCTCCCGGCTTCTTCCCCTTTCTCTTAACAATGGCCCTAAAACAGGTGAGAGCCTGTCTAGCCTCCCAAAATGCTGCTTTGGGGAAACCGATTTCACTCTGTCTCTGGTGAGGAGAAGGAAACAAATGTCAGGCCTCAGCTTAAAGGTCTAACTTCATCGCCAGGCCTCTGGGTGTGAGGAGAGGTTTACTGGGTGCTGCTGTTTAAAGAGATGTTCTGAATGTGTCTCTCCTCGCTCTCTGTCTGCTCACCTGCATTGACTTCACTCAGATGTGGATAAAGAAGCTCGTGTTTCAGATTCATAGAAGCCGAGAGTAAAATGGTGGTGGAAGGGGGCTGGGAGAGGAAGAAATGGGGAGATGTTGATCAAAGAGCCCAAAGTTTCAGTGACGCAAGATGAATAAGTTCCCGAGAGCTAATGGACATCACAGTGACTTTAGCTAACGACGCCGTACTGATCTCAAGTGTTCTCACCACAGGAGGAAAAGGAAGCGGTGGTAGTGTGAGCCGATGGGTGCGCTAATTAGCTTGATTGTGGTGATCATTTCACAGTGAATGTACATCAAAACATCAAGTTGTACTCCCCAAATATACACAACTTTTATTTGTCAATTATACCTCAATAGATCTGGGGGGCAGGGAGAAGCACACACTGCGAGTTGGAGTCTCTGGAAGCAGATGCTGAATGGAGTTTGGGGAACAAGCCACTCACTAGGCAGGAGCACCTGTGACGAGAAGCAGCTGGGAGTAGGATTGGGCTGGGGGATGATCAGAACAGCAACTGCCCTGCCAGCATGTCCCACATCAGACTGACACGACCAGACTGCTATAGTCTCCTTTCATCTTCAGTTACCGGCAAAGTCTGTGAGAGCTATGACCTTGGCCAAGGCACAGGCCATTGCCCTGGATTGGAGATGTCTAATCAAAATCAGGTTTAGGACTCTCAGTAAGTTGGAACACACCTCACCCCTCTCACCCTCTCACCCCTCTTCTGGACTGTGGGTACAAGTATGAGGTCTGGAGCTCCTGCAGCTGTTTTGCTCCCATGGGGGGAATAGCCTGAAGCAAATCCCCACCACCACCACGAATTTCCACCAAACCCGACCAAACAGCTCACACTACCACCGCTTCCTTATACACACCTGATACAAATGACAGAAAACCCAATGCCAACTGGTGCAAACAGAATAGGGGATTTATTGTCTAATGACTCTGGAAGTACTAAAAGTAGGTAGATATCAGGATGGATTTGATTCAGCAACTTAATAATACATGTGCATAGGGTACCTATTGTCTTAGTAATACATATAGTAAAATTTACAAATGGTCAAATGGTAATTGTGTTAGCCAGAGTTCTCCAGAGAAACTGAGCTAGTAGGATACATATGGGTAGAGGGGACAGCAAATGCTAAGACGGGAAGGTGAGACATTCTCAGAGTAACTCAGGGTAGGAAGGGCCCAAGTGGCAGGAAGCTCCAAGGTAATGTGGTGAGAGGTGAAGTGGAAGAAGTCTCCTGGGCCGCAGCTTCTGGACCCTGGATGATCAGGACTTCAGTTTCATTTTAGCCTCACAGAAAGCTACAGGAGATTTGGCCAAGACTGTGACGTCATCTGACTTAGGTTTGCACAGCAGTGCCCTGGCTATTGTGGGAACAGGCTTTAGGGGCCCCGGGAGAAGGCAGGGAGGCCAACGAGCCTATTCTAGTAATTCAGGAGGGGAGCCATGGGGGCTGAGCCCAAGCTGGAGGCAGTGGAGGTGGTGAGAAGGGGTTGGATTCTGGATTT
Organism: Arctocebus calabarensis; assembly: GCA_963573935.1. Classification (NCBI taxonomy): domain Eukaryota; kingdom Metazoa; phylum Chordata; class Mammalia; order Primates; family Lorisidae; genus Arctocebus; species Arctocebus calabarensis. Next base: position 19,223 of record CAUYON010190160.1, read on the forward strand.
GTTCTGAAAGTAGAATTGACAGGGGCTCCTGGCAGATCGGCCGTGGGTGCAAAAGGAGGAGAGGCATGAGGATGACTCAGGGTTTGGGCTTGAGTCCAGGGGGTGGTAAAGCCATTTGCTGAGACAGAGTACAGGGAGGGGACCTTGAGGGATGCATCGTGCTCAGGTTTAGACATCAGAGCTGGAATGTCTGTGGACCCCGGATGGAGGTGTGCACAGGTGTGTGCATGAGTCTGGAGTTCGGGAGTGTCAGGGTTGGGGACAGAAAGGTGGCAGACCCAGGCATAGAAGCTGAACTTAAGACATAAGATCACCCCAGGGGCAGAGGGCAAAGTGCCGGGACTGGACACTCTTGGTTCAGAGGTCAGGAGAGGAGCAGAACCAAGCAGGAGTGGCTGGTGACAAGAAGTAAATTCAGAGTGCACAGTCCTAGAAAACAGCTCCAGCAGCACCTGACTAGACTGCTTAATGCATTGAATGCAGCTCCCCAAATTTATATCCACCTGTAACCTCAGAACGAGATCTTCCTTGGAAACAGGACATTTTCAGGTGAAGTTAATCCAGTGAGACCTAATCCAATGGCTGATGTCCCATGAAAAGAGGAGAGGACACACAGAGAGACACAGAAGGGGAGGCCCGTGAAGACTGAGGCAGAGACAGCAGCGAATCATTTGCAAGCTGAGATTGCCCGGGCTGCCAGGAACCAGGAAGAGATAGGAAGGCCACTCCCCTTGATCCTCCAGAGGGAGTGTGGCCCCACCGACATCTCCATGTCAGACTTCCAGCCACTCAGACTGCAAGAGAATAATACATTGCTATTGATTTATTTGGCAGCCCAGCAAACTCACACAGATGGCTACTTAGGGCCCCCAAGCTCACCCCAGAAAGCGCCCTTAGGCAAAGAGTTGAGAGTCTGACCCTGCGCTGCCTGGGCCCCTCTGTCTCACGACCATGAGCCATCAGAGCTGGGACACTAGTGACTCTCCAGGGGCATCCTCTAAACATGACCACTATGGCTGGGTTGCGAGTCCTGCTCTGCTACTTTTCAATGAGTGCTTCCCTGAACAGAGCTTCATTTCATCACCTGGCAAATGGAAATGGCGTCCTGGAGGTGTGAATCTATTTTGCACCCAGAGCGTGGGCTGGAGGCTCAGAACAGGCACTTCCCATGAACAGCGGTCATCTTTCCCTCTGCTCTTGGCTCAGAGTGGGACCGAGGGGATCTGGACTTGTGGAACTGACAGAGGACATAACAGGTCCCCCTCTTAAGGTTGACAAATAAAATACAGGGTGCCTGGAAAAATCTGAATTTCAGATAAACAACAAATAGTATTTTAGTATAAGTATATTCCAAGTATGACATGGGATATACTTATACTGGAAAATACCTGTTTATCTGAATTCAGGTTTAATCAGGCACTTTGTGTTTTCGTTTTTGGAATCAGGCAGCCCCACCCCCAGCCTTTGGGATTGCTGGCGGGGTCCAAGACCATCTTCCGAAGAGGCCATGGCACCGCCATGAGCTCAACATGATAAGAGTCAAGCCTTCATTCAACTCTGCTCTGCCTTTGTCTGCCCCCACAGCTTGGTTTCTTGTCTCTGTGTGCAGAAAGCTCTTCTTGCCCCACCTATGTCTCCCCATATAAAGAATCAATAACAATCTTGAGGAGAAAATACAGTTGTCATGGAAAAAAATGAAGTGAATTCAGAGTTCATTAGGCAAGTTAATCAAATTGTCCAGCCATGTCTTGCTGCCTCTGGGAGCCAGCTGGCCCACCACTCTGTGCAGGTGCAGGGGGGGAGTCTTTGGGGATAAGGGTTGGGTGGCTTCATTGAGGACACAACATGGAGGTGCCAGGTGACTGGACAGAGGCCAAGAGGCTCTGGAAATATATCATCCCATGCTCAGGCAGAGGCAGCTTGGGCTGGGACCACCCACCACACAGAGAGGAGCCCAGGGCTGCCGGGGCTGAGTGAGGTCTGCTGTTCTTGGGCCCCTGCCCACCACTGTTCTCGACAGAAGCCAACGGACAAGGTCCCCAGCCTCATGGGGCTTATATTCCAGACAGGGAGAGGTGGTCAAGAAAGAAGCGACGACTTGCATAGTGACCACCTTTCTTAGGTGCAGGATGGCTGATTCTGGGCCCCTACCTATCTGTAGGTATGAGTGACAGGGTTCTCTCTGTGGCCCTGGTTGACAGCACTAAGCAAATCCAGAACTTGCCATGCTGACATGGTAGAGGCCCATGCTCTCTGGAAATTCAACCCCAGTGTGTTAGAGCCTGTCTCTGCATCCACCCAGGGCTTGGCTGCTCCGGGACCCTCAGGAGATCAGTTCACTCCCAGGGCACAGGCCTGTCTGGGCTTAGGTGCCGCATGGCCATCCAGAAGTGAAGGGTCCTCTGTGGCTGCCCTGCTCTTCGGTAGGGGCCTCAGTTTAGGTTCTCTGGATACAAGGACTTAGTCCAGGGAGCAGAAATAAGGCAACAGAGAAAATAAGACAGAGGAGAGAGGAAAGTGGGTGACCAGTGTGACCTATTAGAACTGGGGCTCAGGATTGTCCCACCAAGCCACAGTTACACTGAGCTATCTACCTGCCAATTCCCATGCCACAGCACTGAGGCTGACCCCAAGGGTGGTAAGTCCCTTGGAATTTTGGGCTGCCCTGCCCATGGGCTTACCATGCTCCCTCCAGTACTGTGGGCACTGGGAGACATGGGCATTTGAAAGAGAAGTTGCTGGCCACCCAGGAGCTGCCTGTGGGCTGCAGGTGAACTTGGAGTTGACCTGCAGGGGTCTGGAGGGCTCTGGGGTAGTCAGTGCCTGTTGCTGTCAGGAATGTGCACAGCCAGGATGTGTATAGACAATGGGCCACCTCTGAGGCCAGGGCCAGCAGACTTAGAGGATTATAGGCCTTGCATTTTATCTTCCTTTCCAAATGGCAGTGTCATAAATATGACAAAGCAGAAGATGTGGAGCTGAGGGCTTGAGGGGCAACCTTCAAGAAAAGGATACTCTGAGAAGATATCATTTTAGCTGAGATCTAAAAAGCAAGAGGGAGCCAGCCATGCAAAGCCCCTGAGGAGTGTGTGCAAAGGGCCTGGGGTTTGGACAAGCCTGGATGATTTGGAGAGGGGACGGGTTTCTGTAGGTGGGACATAGTGAGGAATGGGTCATGAGAGGCCAAGGGCAGCAAGGAGCCCTGGTCATGCAGAGCCTGTGTATTCTGTGGGGAATTTTATTTTATTTGCAATGAGATGAGAAGCCATTGTAGGCTTTTTAGCTAAGGTGTAATGTGGTCTGATTTTTAAATGGATCCCTGAGGCTCTCATGTGGAGAATAGATTGAAGGGGGCAAGGTAATGGCATGGGGGTCACCTCAGAGGTGTCCAGATGAGAGGTGATGGTGGTTTGTCCAGGGAGATGACAATGCGGGTGGGTAGGTGGTCAGATTTGGACAGGACTGGCTGAAGGAAGGGAGGCCACATGACCCCCCTTTATAGCTACTGAATATGGGACTTGGTGCTTTTAAGGAATGTTCCTTAAAACAATCCTTAAAATGTTCCTCCAGGTGGGTGTCATTTCTGTTTTTAGATCTGGAAGCTGAGGCTCAGAGGAGATGAGTGAACAGTCCGCAATGGACAGTCAGGATCTGAATGGAGTCCAGCCCTGTGCCCTTTCCTTTTTAATTGCTTTCTTGCTTTCTTCCAACAATGTTCACAGCACCAGCCAAGCTATTAGGGACTTTGGAGATTCTTGCAGGAAACAGAGTTAGGGTCACTGCCTGGCCTGTGCTCCCTGCTCTTCTGATTTAAAATACTCAGATTTCTGCTCCAGGACTTCCTCTCCCCCTTCCTCCCCAGCTTAGAGGTGGACCCTGGTTGAGCTGAATCAATCCACTCAATTCTACTGGTCTAGCCACAGAAACTGTGACCCTCTTGGGCCAGTGGTGTGCGAGGGGAGGTTCCGTGAGGAGTTGTGGGAAGCGGAACCCTGATGCAATGGCAGCCACTTTGTAACCCTAGCAGGGAAGCCAGCCATAGGCGACATCGCTGACCTTGGCAAGAAGCAGAGAGACAGGGAAAACCTTGGTGGTGTTGAATAGCTGAATTGAACACAACTTTGAAATTCACCCCCTCAAAATTTTCTAAGACTGTTGGTAAGACCTTTAAAGGAAGGAGCTATTTACAGAGGGGGTGGGATTAGGGAACTCACCAGGGCAGGCTTTATGAACTAATAAAACCCTTTTTATGGAAGCAAATGTGAGTGAGGTTTCTGTTCCTTACGACTTCAAGAGCTCTAACCCTAACCAAAACAGTCCTTCAGTTCAGCTTTATCCCCAGAGGAAGGACTTGAGATACCCAGTGGGAGCATTTGCCTGAGGTCTCCCAGCTAGCAGGTCTTGGGTCCAGCAGCCGTGAGGACACTGGCAGGGATATAAGCATGAGTGACTCCCAAGGCCTCTGCCAGAGAGGCATCCTGTGAGCTTCACACTTGCCCTTCTCACACTCCAGATGATACCATATGGCTAACTTCTGGACTCCTAAGGGAGGAGGCCACCACTGGGTGACAAGCGTCATATGTGGCTGCCTCAGGGCCCGGGTTCTCGGGGTGGCCTAGGGTACCACAGTTTGGGAGGATGTCTGTTTGGAACCAGGTCATGGGGGATCTCACGTGGCTCATTTCTGCTCTGGCCCCAGCAGGCCTCCCCAGGAGAGGAGGGAGCTGAGAAGGGGAGATGAGGAAGGGCAGACCCCACAGGGTACATAGGGCCTCCCAGGGATTGTTGGTAAGACCTTTAAAGGAAGGAGCTATTTACAGAGGGGGTGGGATTAGGGAACTCACCAGGGCAGGACAGTTCTCCAGGTGGCTTTGGATCATCTCAGTTCTCTGCCCCACTCCACAACCTTTTCTCACTTGAAGTACTCAAGAATAACCATAGAATGTGTTGGAAATACAACATTTTAAGGTAAGGAAGAACTGGCCAGAACAGCCCAGACTCTATCCCAGTTCCCTCCTAGAAGCAAGGTGTTCTTTGAAGCTTTTATCCATGGATGCATGTAGCCCCAGGGTATAAAACCCCTTGGTGGGATGCTTTTAGGGATGCAAGGGGGGGCTGGTACAGATGGGAGTCCATCTTCCCTGGGCAGTTTTACTAAACCTCAGGAGCCCAGCTTTCATTGGACCCTAGACTTTTGTCACCCCCTGCCGTCTGTCTGCAGGTAATAAACTCAATCCTGTAACTGTCATGTGAGTGGTTGTCTTGCCAGACTCAGACTAGCTGGGAAGCAGTGTGCAGGGAACCTGCTTCCTAGCCAGGGATTTGACCCACCTCAGGCCAGAGCAAGAAGCCGTTACAACACTTAGGGCTGAAGTGGCAGGGCAGGGTGTTAGGGGACCCCAGGGAGGGTGTGGGGCTGCCTAGAAGGAACCATAGCATCCAGAACTACAGCAAAGGCCAGAGGGAACAGGGGCCCAGGGAAGGGGGTAGGAACATCTTGACCCCCGTCCTCCAGCCCTCCGACCTGCTGCCGCCTTCCAGTGGAGCCAGCTATTGCCACCAGAATGCTGGTGACAAACAATCCCAGTGCCTCAAACAACAATCCCTTATTCTCACAGGCAAGTGGGTCACAGGGCCCCCTTGGTGCCATATAGCTCACATCTTATTCTGTGGCCCAGGCTGTGTCCTCTCCATACCAGTGCAGAAGCACAAGGAGGCAGCCCTGCTGTGCAGGTGCGCGTCCAGCTTCTGAACGCCTGTGTCTGAAGTCTGTGGCTGGGATGGTCCCCTCCGTGTGCCACCAAACCCCAGCGTGGATAAGAATGTGCATTTCTCTGCAGGGGAGGCAGAATCATGACCACCGGGGAGGTCTCCTGCACAGGGTGGAGGAGTCTACAGGGCCCAGGGTAGGGGAGAGGGTGCGGGGGGTGCAGGCAGCAGGTGGAGTGGCTCTGTGGGGGCTGGGCCTTCATCTCACACCTTCTCCAGTCAGTGCACCATTCTGCCTCCGTGCCCCCACACGACTCTCTACTCACAGGTCTGCCTTATGCTGCTCTCAACACCTGGTCAGAGGCCAGGAAGGGTTAACCAGAGCAGTGCACAGATTCCTAGTCAGAGAGAGACTCTTTCAAAGGCTTGATAAATAACTTACTGCTCATGTTTAATTCAAAGCCCCTGCTGCCTACAGAGAACACAGGGAAGAGGCGATCCCTCAATTAAAACGGCTCTGAGGGGGCCTCTTCCCGCTCCCCTGGGACCTTCCGGCCTCCCCTCTCCCGACGCTGTGATCCCACGGTGCCCCCGGGACCAGCTCAGAATAAAATGCTGACTCCTTATCTGGGCCATGTCCAGCTGCAGGCGACAGGTCATCCTCTTCCCTCATCTCACTGTCCACAAGTCCCCCTTCTGGGCCCCTCTTCTATCAGAATCCGGTTTCCTTTTCCCCATAGTTCACTGTCATTCTGGTGTTTGTGGAAGTTTCACCATGTCTCCGCCATGTGAGCAGAAACTGGTTCATCTTCTTCTCTGCTGTGTCCCCAGCACCAGCAGGACGCTCAGCACAGAGTAGGGGCTCCGCAGATATTTGTGGGTTGGGCTAACGGGACAAGAATGCCTGCCCCAGAAGCCCTTTCTTGTCTAGGCTGAACACCCCCTGGGCCCTCCTGTTTCCCTCCTGAGGCAGAAGGCTGAGCTCCTGGTCGGTCCCATGTAGTTCTCCAAGCAGAGCGTTTCTAAGGAACAGCCAAAACCCTGGAGGAAATGTGTGGCTCACATGTACAAGGGAGCACAGCAGCCCAGTCTCAAGCTGAGGGCTTTGTAAGGATGGACCTTCTCAGAGGATCCTCTCCAGAGCCCATTTCACAGATAAGCAAACCAAGGCACATGAGATAAAGGACCATCGGGAATGAGACAGAGGCAGCATTTGAAATAGGCCCAGTGCTTGTGGAGCGAGCAGCTTGAGTCACCTTTCTGGAAGGTGAGAGTTTTTTATAACCTCACAGACTTGCAAAGTGTGAGTTATCACACACCTCAGCAGCCTGGCTGCAGAAATCCCAAGTGGCAAAAACCAGCCCTAGTGATAAAAGGAAAAATCAACTATTCTCCTTATGGGAGCAATTGAGATCAAAATAAGATCTCAATCAATATTTTGGACTTGAAATCTCTTCTTTAGCATTTTCCTAAAAGACACCCTGTCACCAGGGTATGCACTGTATGAACTGGTCTAGGGGCCAGCACTCAGCATACTTCATGTGACTTAATCCTCTCAGCAACGTCATGCAGTTGATATTTTTAATTTCCTTTTTCCCTGTCCAAAAACTGAGGCTCCAAAATGTTCAGCAGCCCCGTTATCCTGCTATGGAGTGTCAGAGTCAGGAATTGAACCCCTGGCCTCAAAATCATGCTGTTTCTCCTGCAATCCCATGGCAGTTGTAATCATCATCATTAACATGTGACAAGCACTATGTGCTGGGCAATATGTTTAGCACTAACACGTATCAAACTGTTTGATCTTAATTATAACCCTAGGAGGCAAATACTATTGAGTTCCTATTTTAAAGATGAAGAAATTAAAGTCCAGAAGGGTAAAGAACTGCTATAAAATGAAGGTTTTGTTATTCCTCAGTTGTGGTGAGGCCAAAAGATGAGGACACGATTGTCTTTGAAAAGCGAATTTGTTACTCACAAAAATTTGATCTCAAGAGAAAAGGGAGGTGCCACACCACACAGGGCCACATGGGAAGTGCCAGCATCAGGAAGTAGGCAGAGAGAGAGGGAGAAACGTGAACAAGAGCCTCGATTATGGTTCCCTTAGCAAGAAAGAGACAAGCAGGGCAAGCAGTCTTAGGATTGGTTATTTTGAATAAAGCTCTGGAGCATAGGGGCTGTACCTCATTGTCTGGTACCTGGCCTTTGGGCAATTAGGGCAAGTGGATAGTGGCTGGTTGGTTTGCATTTAGAGGACAGTCCTTGGCTGCCCCTAGGTTCTGGCTAGTCCTGGGAGGAGCAGTCTCTCCAGGTTCAGGCAGACTCTAAGATGTCAAAGCATGGTTGATACAGGAGCTCCCTCGATGCCACCTGGGACAGGATTCAAACCCTAGATAAGCTCATCTCAGGGGCCTGTGGGATGAGATGTCCTCTCTGCAGCAAGATCCTTGCTAAGGCAATAGAAGCACTCATGTAGAAGTTACAGTGAATATCAGCATTATGGAGAGAAGCTGGGACACAGGCTGCAGGTGGGACCAGGATGGGAGCCAGGTGAGCCAGGAAGGCTGGGAAGCCAGCCAGATGAAAAGTCCCCAGGGGCTGTTGGGAGCTTTAGGAGCCACATCTCTGTTGATTCTATTGTTATGTCAGTTTGGAGAAAACCAGCAGCACCTGACACAAATTTGAATCCTTCAACACAAAGAGACCGAATTGGATCCAACAGTCCCCGTGGCGTGGCTGGACCACATCTTGACTGTGTTCCCATTTGTATATGCACAGTATAGGGACAGGCAGCTGGAGGGGAAGCACAGCCTAGAAAAACACAGCAACATCTGTTGGAATCTCCCAGGAGGAAAGTTCTCCTTTTGTCGCATATTAAGTCATTAAAAGAACAGAAAAAGTAAAAGAGACTTTAATTTCCTCACCATATGTGGACAATATATATATATATATATATTTTTTTTTTTTTTTTTTGAGACAGAATCTCACTATGTCGCCCACAGTAGAGTGCTATGGTGTCACAGCTCACAGCAACCTCAAACTCTTGGGCTTAAGCAATTCTCTTGCCTCAACCTTTCAAGTAACTGGGACTACAGGTGCCTATCACAATGCCTGGCTATTTTGTTGTTGTTATTGTTGTTGAAGTTGTCATTGTTGTTTAGCAGGCCTGGGCTGGGCTCAAACCTGCCAGCCTCAGTGTATATGGCCAGCACCCTACTCACTGAGCTACCATGCTGAACCATGTGGATAATATTTTAATGCCAACACACCTGGGGATTCTTTTCCTGCCTTCAGCTGGCAGGTATGGGGGGCCGGGAAGGCATGGAGGGTTGGCCGGACACCTGAGCCAAGTTTTTCCCTGCAAGGATTTCAGAACCTGGGCTGGGTCTACTCAACTCTGTTCCTAATTTTTATCTGTTCTCTGGGACCCAACCTCGCTTAGCGTTCTGGGGACAATGTTGGGGTTTGGGTGTCACATCTAACTTATTGTTCCAGAGCCCCCTGTTGAGGCCATAGTCATTTCTGTGAACTTGCTGCCAAACTCCTGGGCCACTCCCCTCCTGTCTTATCTGGTGCCACGTCACCCGATGCCACCCAGTGTCTGCCTGGATCTCTGTTACTGGTCTTCTGGAAGGAAAGCAGGCGCTGTGTCCAGTCTGGGTCTGAACATGTGCTCCAACCACTAAAAGGGCCCATGAGACTTCAGTCAAGAGACTTGGTGCCCCAGGCTTCAGTATCCACATCTGTATAATAGGAGCAATAAGGAAGGAGGTCTGAAGCCAGTGCTGGCACCTGCCCATACTGGGTATGTCCCCTCTGGAAGTGGGGGTGGGGGTGGCGCCTGGTTCTTTACCTTCCGATTAGAAATTAATAATGCTGATGATGGCCTTTTTTTCCCTTTCCACTGTGCTCATCTGGAGGTCATGGCCAGAAAAAAGGATGTGACGGCACTGTGCAAGCTGGCTCATGAAGGGGAGTTTTGGCAGGCAGCTCCCTCATCACAGGGCCTTGGGGCCAGGTTGCTCCTGATATCTGAGAAGAGCATCACGAAGCCTCTGCACTTCTCCTGGTGGCAATGCTGCAAACTGGGAAGACAACTGCCTCGTGTCTGTCTCTCTGTGTAGGGTAAGTGGCCCAGTGTGCAATCTTGCCTCTGCCTCCTCTCTTCTCCCTGCTCAGTGGCCCAGACAGCACATCCCTGATGCTTCTTCTCTACCCTGAGCTGGACACCAAAACCTGCCCACTTGATTGGGATGTCCACTTGGGTCTCCCCAGCCCGTGCTCTTCACAGGCCAGGCAGGCCCATGGTGAAGTCTTTTCTCGTCTTGTGTACTCGTCTACTGTAGTTGCCACTTTTTGTGGGCCTAGGAGGTTCTGCCTAAGAGGATTAGAACCAGCACATTCCTTCCAACGTGTCCTCACCTCTCCATCTTAGGAGTAAGTACGAAGTTTATTGAGTTTCTCATAGGGAAATGCCATCATCACTCACACCTGACTTCAATGTCTATGGCATTACCAAATGTCAAGGCTGATCATCAACCAGGGAGTTTGGGGCAAGGCCCTTGGAAATAGCATTAGAATGAGTCTCAATTCGGCAATCAAAGGATTTTGACTCACAAACATCACTGGAGTGCCCAGGGAGTTCCAAGGGTGGGAAATAGCATTTCCCCAGTGGACCAGTGGTGTCACTTCAAGAATTTGAGGTCCATGCAGAGTAGCCACTTCCTACAGGACAGTTGGGAGACTCCTGTTGGAGCACAGTCAGCCGATAAGTCTAGGCCCTCTTTCATCCCACTGTTTCTCAGCATTGGGGAAACTGAAGCAGTACCATAATCTCTGCCATACCTGGGCCCAACAGACACTAGGCAAATTACTCAGGAAGGGAATGCTGCAGTGCAGTTGCAGCCAGCTCTGGGAGAAGTCAGGAGGCTTAGGGGCTGCTCCCTCTGTCCCTATCAGTGCAGTTCACCGCGTCAGCTAGATGGCTTAGACCTCGGAAAAATCACTTCACTTCTCTGAACCTCAGCTTCTTCTTCTATAAAAATGGTGTGAAAATAATGCTTACTTCTTAAGATTGCTGTGGGGATTGGATGAGTTAATACATGCACAGTGCTCATCACAGTGCTCACCTGATGCCAGCAGCCACTGTGAGTGTGCTTGTAACTATTCTTACCAGCTGTGAGGGGCAAGGGGCCTATCCCCCTCCATTCAGCTCTCTTCTCCATCTAGAGCCAGGCATCCCTGCACCTCTCTCCTTCCTTGAAGGCAGACACAGATATGACAAGGGCTCTTGCTGCCCATGGGGATGAGAACCAAAGAGAGCAGGCAGACAGGATTCCTTTTGGAGACAGGCTCCAGACCCTTGCTTATTGCATCCGCGTGCCTCAGAGAGCCTCCAAGGGGTGTGGGCCACAAGTGGGAGAGTAGATGTTAGGATGCTGGGTCCCCCAAAGCTGTTCTGGCTGGGGCTTATCTCTAAGCAGCTCTATTAGCCCCTGGTCTCATGGAAGTTATGTGGGAACGTCCTGGGCTTCTATGAAGGGAGTAGCAGAGAGGCTCAAGGGGCCCTTGTCATATCTGGGGCAGCATAAGTGCTCGGGAATTGGGTGGGAGATGCCAACCAAAGGGAAAGCAGATGTCAAAGGCCCTACCACATGGGCTTGCCTCCTTCTGAGTGTCACCAACCTAGGTTCCTCTGCACAGGGGACATCTGGGCCCATTTGCCCAGCCCTGATGAGCCTGAGTCCTGAGCCCTGTTTCTCTAAGTCTCACACCTCCTCAGAAACTTGTCTCTTTTTAGGTCTGCTGGGCAGAAAAATGCCTCTCGAACCCGAGGGAGCCCAAGGACATCCCAGCTTCTTCCTGCCTGCTCACCTCCTGTCTGGGACCTTGAATTACCTCCAGGGCTTCCTGATTCCACCTTCCCACCCCTACTCAGCAGCCAGCACACACAGACCCTCCCCCAATGGATTAATTTTCAAATGTATGTAAATGCTGTGATGAATGACATTCAGATTCTTTTAAAAATGCACCTGAATTAATTCTTGGTTGCTCTTTGTCTTCCACTGGTTTCTCAATGTCCTCCTGCCATCCTCACTAGGTGGGCTCTTCTGATATTAGAAAAGGCCCCTCCAACTCCCTAACAAACACAGGCCATTATCCCAGGGTGTGATCATGGTCTACGCAGTGACAATAGTGCACAGTTTCAGGTCAAGAAGACAACTGGGGGGCAGGAGCGTGTGTTTAAGCTCCACCTGCTCACAGGTGGTGTCTGGGTCTTCCAGAAGTGCTAAGGCTATAAATTGGCTCTTGCTGTCAGATCTGAGGCCTGATTTTCATTCAGTTGAAAACTGAGGTCATTCAATTTTGGTGGTATCTACATCAGCTATTCCTGGTGTCAGAATTTCTCCCTGGACCTTGGCTGTGGACCTTCTTGCCTGTGATTTGAGGAGCTACTGGCATCTTGGAGAGCAGGGTGGAGTGGATCAAGCAGCAGGTCTGTCATGTACAGTTGTCAGGTTGTAGACATAAGGTCCTAGGGGTTCCCTACACATGGAGGGTTTGTACAGAAAATTCCTCTGTTCCTCCTAGTTTGTGCTTGTTTACTTGCTTGTTGTCTAGGAGACAAAACAATAAACATGAAAAGCCACCTGTTTGCTTATTTCTGCTTACCCGTGTAATTTCACAAAGCTCCTGACTCTATGACCAGGTGAAACAATCTGAAAAGATGCTTTGAAGGCAAAATGTGATAGAACACACAGCAACCCCTGCCTACCATGTCTCCTGCCTGAGTCCCTCTATTTCTTAAAAGATAAATGACCCCCTGTCCTCTCCTTTTCTTACTCAGAAGGTGATATCTGATGGGGTTAGGATTGTGTTTTTGCCATCTATAACTAGATGTTCTTTTGCACTCAAACTTTGCTGTGATTTCACATGTACAGAACCTTCACTACCTGTGGATAAGCCAGGAGCTAAAACACAGGTTCTGAGCAGGGGCTGCTCCTGGGCTACAGTCCTCAGTCCTTGGTAAGATATGTGCATAAAACAAACTTTAATTCTTTCTTTATTTATTTTTTTTGAGACAGAGCCTCAAGCTGTCACCCTGGATAGAGTGCTGTGGCATCACAGCTCACAACCTCCAATTCCTGGGCTCAAGCGATTCTCCTGCCTCCGCCTCCCAAGTAGTTGGGACTACAGGTGCCCACCACAACGCCCGGCCATTTTTTGGTTGCAGCCATCATTGTTGTTTGGCGGGCCCGGGCTGGATTCGAACCCGCCAGCTCAGGTGTACGTGGCTGGCGCCTTAGCTCGCTGAGCCACAGGCACCGAGCCAAACTTTAATTCCTTAAAAGCTTCAGTTTGTTTCTCTTTGGTTGACATGTCTAAGACCCATTAAACCCTGAGACCCCGTGTTACCCCTATACCCAGTGCCTGGCTGAGGTCAGTTCTTCACACAGCCACCAACACCACTGCATGAGCCACACATGTGGCCTGTATTCTCTGGGAGCCACATGAAAATGGTAAACGAAACAGATGAAATACATTTTAATAATATATTTCATTTAACTCAACGTACCAAACATGTTTACCATCCTAGCATATAATCGATAAAGAAAATACTTTTGGTACTAAATCTTGAAAATCTGATGTGTATGTACACTTGCCCCATATCTCCATTCAGATCCTAAATTTTCATCAGAAATACTTGATCTGTATTTAGACTACATAAAAGTTGCAATTGGAAAGAAAGCAGAGTCAAATGTCTAAGTTGTTCAAAATATCCTAAGCGTTGTCCAAAAACTGCACCAAGTAGCCATTCTAAAGTTAAATGAATTGAAAGTAACTTACACTTATAAAGGAAAAGTTCAGCTCCTCCATCATACCAGTCCCTTGAAATTTCAAGTGCTCAAGATGCCACACGTGGCTAGTGGCTATCTGTCGGGCAGTGCAGGTAGAGAACACTTCCAGCATGGCAGAAAGTTCTGCTGGGCAGAGCAGAGCCAGGCCTCCCATGTGGGATCCCTCTGATCACATTTCATGACTCCTGATGGTGGTGAGTTAGGTTGTCAGACGTATAAGTCACTGCCAATTTCTTAACCTCCTGACAGATCAGATATTCCAAGACAGCTGCAAGCTGCTGGTTTAATTTATTTACCATTGTTCCAGGGCCTTGGTCTCCTCTTAGCCCCAAACAAATAAACAATTCATCCCTAAAGTGGCACATTTGCTGGTAGTGCTTAGATTAAAATCCCTAAAATATGTATTTAATTTGGATTTGGCATGGCCATTAGTGGCTTCAGGTATCACCAGAATTAAAATTAAATGTGGAGCTCTTACAAGACCGCCCAACTTTCTCTGAGGCTGGGTTTTCCTCAACGCTGACCTTTCCTGCTCTTAAGGGCAGGTCTGGAGGGGATGAATGGCAATTTTTATGGCCAAGGCTAGTCTCTGGCTGAATCTGTCTAATTACGTGTTGGAGTATATATGTGTTGCACCTGAGCTTGCAGACACAGGAATGAGCTGTGTAATATTTATGGTTCCTGTGCACATCATAGATTAATTTGTGGTGCTCGGCTTTGGGCTCTTGCCTTCAACAGAGGCTCCCAATCTTGACAGAAATGCTCTTTCCCCTCTGTCCCTGGGTCTGGCCCAGCCCCGAGGACCTGTGGCTGACCCTGTCAAGGAAGTGTCCTCCTTCTTGCAGACTCAAAGAGTGGCTCTCCCAGCTGGGGCCCAGCCTGGGAATTTGGGTCAGAGGTAGGATTACAGCCCTATTTAAAGATGCTCAGAAATGTATTCGCCATCCGCGCATCTGGTCAGCCTGGCAGAGGCTGGTAGAAGTGAGGGTGGAGGGGAAGGGCAGTGAAGACAGATGGTACGGGGGTGGGAGGGGACAGGAGGGGACCCCAGTGCTCCCCAGGTTCTGTTTGTGCTCCTCCCTCTCTCCTTTCCCCCGTCTTTCCTCTGTTTGTGTCCCCCCAAAATTCACATTGAAACCTAACCTCCAGTGTGAGTATATTTAGAGGTGGGAACTTGGGAAGTGATTAGGTCATGAGGGATCAGTGTTCTTAAAAAAGAGACCCAGAGAGCTCCCTTTCCCCTTCCCCCATGGGAGGGCACAAGGGGGAAGGTGCCATTTACGAAGCAGAAAGTGGGTTCTCCCTAGATTCCACTTGTGCTGGCACCTGGATCTTGGACTCCCCACCATTCAGAACTGTGAGCAATGAATTCCTGTTCTTTAAAAACCATCAGTCTATGGTATTCTGTTACAGCAGCCCAAACAGACTAAGGCTCTCCCTCTCTCGCTTTCCTCCTCCCTCCCTCCCTCCATCCCTCCCTTCTTTTCTCTTTCCTTCCTTCCCTTCTTTCCTAAACATTTGATAAGCACATACTATGTGCCAGGCACTAATAAAAGTGCCATATAACAGCACAACAAAGCCAGGCCCCTGCTCTCTGGAGGTGTGCAGCCCAGAGGAAGAGACGAATGTTCCTCGCAGAATCACTCAGTGTGCGGATTCCTGACCGTGCGAGTGCAGGGAAGAACACTTGGATCTTCCTCTCTGGTTCTTAAACATCTCCAAAGTCCACAAAAGCCTAAGTTTTCTTTTTTTTTTTTGGAGAGACAGAGTCTCACTCTATTGCCCTTGGTAGAGTGCCATGGAGTCATAGCTCACAGCAACCTCCAGCTCCTGGGCTTGAGAGATTCTCTTGCCTCAGCCTCCCAAGTAGCTGGGACTACAGGCGCCCGCCACAATGCCCGGCTAATTTTTTGATGCAGTTCGGCCGGGGCCGGGTTTGAACCCACAGCCCTCGGTGTATGGGGTCAGCGCCCTACTGAGCCACAGGCGCCGCCCAAAGCCTAAGTTTTCATCATCACTGGCCTAATGCCCACTGGCACTTTGTCACTGTGACACTAAGCATGTGACCATCTGTAAATAGTCACCTCATTCATTCATTTGTTCATTCCTTCAAACAGCAGATGGGGCCTACACTGGGTGCTGAGGAGACAGACCCGTGAGTGGGAGGCTGAGCCTGGGAGAAGATAGTGATGACAGAAATGGGCCATGGAGAGCTGTGAGGCCTCTGTGGAGGGAACCTGTCACCTGGGGAGGACAGTTGGATGGGGGTGGGGGTGCCAGTGTGGAAGTAGGTGAAGTGCACCCAGGTGAGAGCAGGCACAGGGTCTTGATCCAGAGCTTCCTACAGCAAGGGGCCACCCGCCATCACCCATCGGGCAGAGACGCAAAGGCAGGCAGGGGGATGAGAAAGCTCAATAGTGACAGAGGGAGGCCCTGTGTGTCCTGGCTAGGGGCTGCCAGCCTGGGGAGGCTGCAAGCATCTTCCTAAAAGCCAGGCCTCCCATGTGGTTGGGCAGAGAGCATAACTGGCTTCCTCTGTTTGTTTGTGAATTAGAAATGGAGGCAAAAAAGTGCCATTCTGGAAGCTGGCAGTCATTGATCGAGCCAGGGCATTTGGGGCTGGTGGCTGTAGGGGGTGGATCAGAGTCCTGGTGTCCTCTATAAGCTGGCCACCATCTGTCTTTCAGTGTGTCGTCCCAGAGTGCTCTGTCTCTATTCCAGTCTGAGAATGAGCTCTGCTTTCCATACACTTGGTCTCGTCAGGGGAGCTCCGCAGATAAGGAGGCAGGAGCTGCATCAGAGAGGGAGAGGGTGGTCCTGCAGCACCCAAGGAACATCAGGCAGTGGCGATGGTGCCAGGGCAGTGGGGGCCTTGCATAGGGGGCAGGAGGTCTGGACTTTGCCTGGGGGCAGCAGGGAGCTAATGAAGGGTTTTAAGCAAGGGCGGGCCACAACTTAAACTGAGCATCAGAGGAGGGATGTGATGTGACAATGTGGGGACAATAGCTGTGGAGGAGCCTTCAAAGGAGATGGGAAAACCTTTGACCACAGCTGTCCGGCCAGCGATATGGACAGCTGTGAGTCACGGCAGGGACATTCAGGGACAGGGAGGACTGTGAGCTCTTCCTGAGGAAGCTTCGGGGTATCAGGTGATATAGATGCACCTCTGGGTCCCACACAATAGATGGAAGGTCCCTGAGGGCAGTCCTCCCTCAAGACATTTACAGTCTTATTCTCTAGGCCTCCAGCTTGTCCTGATCAATGATTACAACGTCATATTTCATTCAGATTTAGCTGAAGTTGAACTCACAGAGCTCACATGGCTGAAAGCAAAGGGCTTGTTGAATCAGAAGACAAGCTGAGACGGCTCTTCATTGAAATGTTATAATGTCATTCTATGCCTCATTAGCTTGCACAAATGAGCAGGAGGTGTAGGCTGACAGCTGGGTGTCTCCAATTTGGTCTTGTGCAAATAAATGAACGAATGAATGAACCAACAAAAGAACGAATGAGAGAACGGGTGAATGATCCATCACACCTCCTGCATCCTACCAATATGCTTCCTTGTAAAACAAGAAGGATGTAATTTCAGTTCCTAACGAGCCCTGGAGTGTGTTTCATAATTAGGGAGGTCTCCTAGAGGCAGACGTGTGGGTCAATTGCTACTTTGAGGACAAGCCTCTTCTTTGTGAAGTTGATCCAGGGCAGCGATTTACCAAAGTGAAAACTAATGTGATTCCACAGTCACCAGGTTTTATGTGCGAGCATATAATACCGGTGTAATTATACGTGCACATCCATAAATTGGACACAAAGCTTCAAAGCAGCTTTGGCAGCAAATGCCAAAAGATAACAAAGCCATAAAAGTTACACTGTGCCCTGGCCATGTGAGAGTTACCCTGACGCGGCATCATCTGTTTCCGTGAACTCGGTGATCTGGGGTCTCCTTGGTCATTCCTCGGTCTTGCCCTTCTTTCTCGAAGTCAGACAGTGCCTGCATCTTGGTGTTCTCCCCATATCTTGGCTACAGATGTCAGGGATGGCTCTGAGCTGGCTGAGAGTATTTCTCATACGTTTTATGGCTTGAAGCCGTGTTGTTGGTTAATCACAAGAGCTTAAAATTTGATCAGACAAGATCTCACTTTAGCCTTTCTAAGCTGGCAATTTTGCAGAATGCCCACAGAATGACATTCATTACATTAATTGTAAAACCTTTTAAATACCCATTCTATCTGCAAACAGAGGCTCTTGGGCAGGGAGGCGTTGGCTGTTTGCTGGATCTTTCTCCCGCTCAGCCCAGAGTCTTCATCTGTAAATGGGGGAGGGGGGTTTAGTCCTGCTGTTCTCTTTGCAATTTCCTCTAAAATTTGAAAACTCTGATTTACTCCTCCAAATTTAACTCCTCTGGGTTTCTCAGGCCCGTGCTGCATAAACAAATTCAGAATTCAGTGCCAAGGTTGAGGAGCAGACACCCAAGACATTTTGGCCAGTCTGAGCACAGATGACCCCACGGAGGGAGAAGCTCAGTTACTCATTTGCCAAGTCAGATTGATTCAGCTCCAAAGGACCTAAGAAATCCCCACAGAAGGCTACCCCAAACACCCCCTCAAACAAACACTCCCTCTGTAATTTCAAAGAGCCTGGGGATGAGGGCCACAGCAGCAAGGTCACATTACATCTGCCAGATGTCCTTTGGGGAAGCTGGGAGGATGGAACCAGGCCGGGGAAGGTCTCTGAGGGCTTCTAGGAGGAGGCGGGCTGTGGGGTTACGCACACCAGCTGGGTGGGATTGGGTTGGATGGGTAGAAAGAACTAAGGCATTTTGGGAAGGAAGACAGAGTGAACAAAGGCTGATAAGCAGGAACAGCCCGAGGACCTTTTCCTCCCATGTATCCAGCTGGAGCAAGAAGATCCTTTAGATAAACAAACCAGACACTCCTGAGATATAATTCTGGGTCTGGACCTCCCGGAATATAAGTAAAGGAACAGGAAAAATGCGTTCAGTGGCCGACTCAAGACGTAGGGTTTGGTCAGTCTGGAGGGGACACCTTTGCAGATATTCTCCCACTGGAGGCCAATCTATGGTGTATATGTATCATTTATTTGAAGATCCATTGAAGGCAAAATAATTCTATGGCGATAGGAGACAGGATAGTGGTTACCTCTAGAGTGTAATACTGACTGTGGAGGGTGCATAGGGAGTCTTCTAGGTTCTGAAAAGTCTGTGTTTTGACCTGGGGTGGGTGGCTACCTGCTTGTATTCATGCAAGAACTCTTCAAGCTGTTCTTTTACAGTGTATGCACTTCACTGCATATGACACGAACCTTGCTAAAAATGGAAGAAAGAAAAGATAATAGAATGGCTGGTACTAAAATTTAGCCTTGCTCAAAGAGAGGTCTGGCCCCTGTCATCAGCTCCTGGGGAGGGATCTCTAAGTCCTTGGGATGTCCTGCTTGATAAGGGGTCTTCATTTATTTATCTGGGGGCCTTAGGCCAAGCCAGATAATCCAACACTGTGACTTAGGGGCTGGGCCAGGAAGGGTTAGCTTGACCTCTGGAGAGGCTGCAAACTTAAGTCACCAGTATGAGCTGTCAAGTCTATGTCTATGTGAGATACTCCAGTAGCAACTGAAGGCGAAGGCTCTGGTGAGCTTCCTGGTTGCTGATACCCCACATGTGTGGCCACACATCATTGCTGGGCTGATTTCCGTCTGTATCCAGTACTATAAAGAACCATAACCATGAGGAGTTCTATGAGTCCATCTGGCAAACTGACAAATCTAAGGGTGGTCTTGAGGACTCCTGCACCCACAGTTGGTGTCAGAAGCGAGAGTGATTTTGTAGTTTGTTCCCCTAACTTTGCAAAGGACTAGCCCTCTGAGGTGTGTGCTCACCAGACACCTGCCTGTGGAACACACAGGAAGGAGGCCTGGGTGACTTTTTCTCCACAATACTCTCCGTAAGAAGTCCAACTACTATCATCTGGGTCTCCTTTATAGGATGCTCCCAGCAAACAGACACATTTCTGTTCCATGGAATTATGATGCTTCTTTGGAACATGGCCCTTTAATTCTTCACTTTTTGGTTCCAATTCCCAGTTTCTCCTTCCTAGTCTCACATCTGGGAAGCATTTCTAAGATGCTGTCGACTGTTTAAAATGGGTTTCTTTAAATCCCATGGAGCATTCATCCCCTAGTACCCACAGAATCTGGAAAAGCAAATGAAGACCAGAGATAATTTATTGGGAGAACTAGAGATAGCAAACAATTATGTGTATCTGTTGGTTTGTTTTCCACATCTGGTCACCAGGCCAAAGAAACATAATTAATTTTTTGGTTCCAAAGAGACAATTCTACCAATGATACACATCTTTAATTAGCTCAACTCAATGTTTGTGCTCCAGTACTTTATTTCAGGGCTCTCGATGCTGACACATTCATGAAAGATGGTGCCAGACTCTGGGGTATGAATAAATGCAATTGTAAAAGCCTGAAATTAAAGCGGTTGCTTTGACCAGATAAGCACTGGGTTTTCATTCTGGAAGTGATCTGATCAGCTGTGTAGCTAAGGGAGAAATGCAAATGGGTGAAGAAGAAAGTACAATTCATTAAGAAGAAAGAGGGGGACCAGGAACAGACTTGGGTCACCATGTTTAGTAAATCTCCTGATGGCATGTATATTTTGCGAATGGTGGAAAATCCAGTAAAAACTAAGCATGAGGAATATTTGTTACCTTAAGAAACTAAAGTTCCATAGTAGAGATGTCTGAGCAGATTCCAACTCAATTTCTCTAATATCCTTTCAGCTCTCCATCTCCACTTATCAGCGTCTTCTTCACACTGGTTTCTGTATGGCTCATGGTCACGAGGTGGCTGCTAGGAGGGCTGCAGTTGCAGGTATCTTCCTTCTCATGGTGGATAGTGGGGACAGGGAGTAAGAGAACAGTTTTGCATGTTCACTGAGCTCTGATATGACCAACCTAGCCAACACTCGGTTGGCTTGGGTAGACGACCCAACTGCTACCAAATTACCTGAACTTAAGGAATCTACCAGGAGAAGGGAAAAGCCGAATGTGGTTAGAAAGGAGAGATGTGGTGAAACTAACAAAATTCAGAAACACAAATGACTAGGATAATTTGAGGTAGAGCTTAAAAGAGACTTGTCAAAGATGAGGGCAGGACGTACAGACCAGGAGGTTGAGGACAGCTCCTGGGCCTACACGAGTGGGAGCCTCCACAGTCACTGAAATGAGCACCAGAAAGACACTGAACAAAGGACACAGCCAGCTCCTGGTGACTCCACTGACAGGAAGTGAAGAATCAGTACCTGGACCTCACTCTCCTCCTTCCCCCATCGCCTGCTGGGCTCCCCATTGCTAATCCTAATTTAAAGGGTCCAGTGGGCAGGAGTGAAGATCCCACATGTGAGCAGTGTGTTCCTGGGTGTGGTATGGCAGCATAGCTCCTGGCTGGGTCTCCTCCAGACCCACAAGATCAGGCAGAGGCACCCACAAAGGATCAGACCAGCTTCTGCAGCAAGCATGAGAGTCCTAATGGGTAAGCCTGACAGGCCTAATAAGAGAAGATAAAGAAGTAGACAGATCAGGGCGGTGCCTGTGGCTCAGCGAGTAGGGTTCTGGCTCCATATACTGAAGGTGGTGGGTTCAAACCTGGCCTCTGCCGAACTGCACAAACAAACAAACAAACAAAAAGAATTTGGGGCGGTGCCTGTGGCTCAGCCAGTAGGGCGCCAGCCCCATATAATGAGGGTGGCCGGTTCAAACCCAGCCCCGGCTGAACTGCAACAACAACAACAACAAAATAGCCCAGCGTTGTGGCGGGCGCCTGTAGTCCCGGCTACTCGGGAGGCTGAGGCAAGAGAATCACCTAAGCCCAGGAGTTGGAGGTTGCTGTGAGCTATGTGACACCACAGCACTCTACCCAGGGCGATAAAGTGAGAATCTGTCTCTACAAAAAAAAAAAAAGCAGAAGAAGAAGTAGACAGATTAGTTTTCAAATCATTGTGCTGCCACTTACCAGCCTTGTGAAATAACACACAATTCACAGAGTTGCTGGGGGGGTTAAGTCAGATATGTATACCAAATGCCTGGCATGTAATAAGTGCTCAATAAACACTGTTACTATGTTTTATTGTGATGGACATCACTTCTAGGATGATGCTCTACATGTGGGCCTGTTTTGTATTTTTTGATGGCTTTTCTAAAAGTATGATATCTAAGCTGGGCCAGCAGAATAGGTGGGAAGGAGTTTTGCAGGTGAATGTTACTGTAAAAAAGCTCAAACACCTGCCATGGCTCCCTACTTCCCACCATAACAATTCTGAGCATGTACAACCTGTGTTCCTGTGTCTGTCTGTGCTATGTGGGTCATTATGAAAGTTTTGAGATACAAAACAATTAAGAAACATAAAATCTGCTGGGATGAAAACAAATGAAGCACTCCCAGCAATGCCCATAAACTGAGCAAGTTGAAACTTGCATGGGGGAATCAGGATGCTGTCCACTGTGTTTCTTGGAAGTGAAATAATAGACCATAAACTTTCATAGTGACCTACTTGGTCCCACCCATGGGAAAGCCATGCACAGGCCTATCTGGGTAGGGGTTCTGGACAGCAAGAAGGCCCTTTTCATGTATCACCTTTCCAAATACATAAATCCCTTTCTCTTCATTCTTCAAGAGTGAAGGAACCTCCTCTGAGTCCATCCATCCCTGCTCTCTACCCACACATCCTCCCCTTACTGGACTGCTGCTGTCTGCCTGCATGTCTCCTCCCACCACCCCACCCCGCAGCTTGGCAGTTCCCAGAGGCAGGACCTCAGACCCCTGGCCGACAACCTTAGACTCGTCACAATAAATTAAATGTTGGTAGTAAATGATAGTTGATCAAATAAACTTCTCTGAATCTGAATTTCTTCATTGGTAAGATGGATAAAATATCTCTTAGGAATTACTTGAAGGATAAAATTATATGATACAACACATGTAATGTATAAGATCCCTCAAAGGAGGTCCTAATATATGTCTTGCTTGACTTCCCTAGGATGTGTAAGTCAGCTGAAAGCAGGTCCCATGTTCTCCTAATGCACCTTTAAATTAAATTTTATTTAAGTACAATTAATATACAATAAAGTGCACATAGTTTTATTTGACAAGTTTTGACTATATGTATATGTATAACCATCACCACAATCAAGATACAAAACATTGACATTGCTGTAAAAGGTCCCCTTATTGTATTACTATCTCTTCCCAGTCAAAACACACTCTTCTGCAGGCTTTGGGAACCACTAATTTATTTTCTATCACAGTACAGTAAATTTCTCTTTCCTAGAGTTTCATGAAAATAGGATCAATACTATAAGTACTCCTATGGGACTGACTTTTTTCACTGACCATATTTATGAGATTCATCCACATCATTGCATTTCTGTTTAATACTATGTAGTATTCCATTTTATAGATATATCACTGTTCATCCATTGATTTGCTGGTGAATATTTGAATTGTTTTGGGTTTGGGCTATTATGAATAAAGGTTCTGTGAACATTTGTGTCCAAGTCTTTGTGTGGACGTATATTTTTAGTTCCCTTGGATAAATACCTAGGAGTGGACTCTACGCGTTGTAGAGCAAGCATATGCTTAAATGTTATAAAAGACTTCCAGGGGCAGCACCTGTGGCTCAGTGGGTAGGGCGCCAGCCCCATATACTGAGGGTGGCAGGTTCAAACCTGGCCCCAGCCAAACTGCAACAAAAAATAGCCAGGTGCTGTGGTGGGGCACCTATAGTCCCAGCTACTCAGGAGGCTGAGGTAAGAGAATCACCTAAGCCCAGGAGTTGAACGTTGCTGTGAGCTGAGAGGCCATGGCACTCTACCGAATACAGTGAGACTCTGTCTCTTAAAAAAAATAAATAAATAAAAAATAAAAGACTTCCAAACTGTTTTTATACCCTTTCATGCTCTGACCAACAGCACTTGAGAGTTCTAGTTGCTCCCAATTCTTGCCAATGTTTGGTGTTATCAGCTTTTTAAATCTGAGCCATTGCAGTGAGTGTTCAGTACCATCTCAGAGTGGTGTTAATTCATATTTCCCTGATGATTAGTGATGCTGTCCATCTTTTCATGTGCTTAATGGTCATTCATGTATTCACTTTTGTGAAGGGTCTGTTCAAATCTTTTGCCCACTCTTAATTCTTTTAAGGCATGACTTCTACATGTAAATAAACAAACAAACAAATGCCTGATAGTCACTTTCCCAAAGTCCCTTGCAACTAGCCTGAAGTCATGTGATCTGGTCTCGACCAATCAGCTGCACATAATCTAATCTTTAAATTGGAAGCCAGTAATGCAAACAAGCAGAGCCAGCAGAGGTCATTTTGGCACTTGTACGAGCAGCCATATCCATTGTCCTGTGTCAAGTGTCAAGCACTGAAGTGAAGCCCAGACTGCTGGGTTTTGGGGGTCCAATGGCAGTAGGCCCCCCCCAACCTCCCCTTTCCTGCTAATGTTAACCTGGTCCACTGAGTCCACATCTACCCTCGCAAGCAGGGCACAGTATTGAGCCCCGGAAGATTGGTTTGTTGGCCATCCAGGGAGATGTGAACCTGTGTAATTCCTCAGTGTACTGGGAACGCCAAGGTCGTGATTTTCTCAGTCAGAAAGTTTGCCTTTCTCGAATGAGAACTGATGAATTAGCAGTCCACTTACCACCACTGCCATCACAAGCTTGGCTTGCTTTCAACTTCTCTGCTGAAGGGCTGGACGATAAAAGGCACCGTTGAAAATAAAATCTTATAATTGCCTTTTTTAAAGAGGGCTATATTCCAAGGCCTGAATCTCTGCCCTCATTTGCATTTGCATTTGGGAAATCAATATAGTATGATAAGCATTTATTTTTAAAAATCTGATAGCATTTCCCATTTCCAACTTCTTTGTCTTTCACTAACCTCTCGACCCCCCAGCAAAATAAGGACACACAAACAAAAGCTCTCCAGCTGAAAGTGCAGCTGTGGATTTCTCAAAGATGTCCTTCAGGAATTGCTAGAA
The DNA here is from genome assembly GCA_963573935.1 of Arctocebus calabarensis. Lineage (NCBI taxonomy): Eukaryota > Metazoa > Chordata > Mammalia > Primates > Lorisidae > Arctocebus > Arctocebus calabarensis. The sequence goes on from CAUYON010190160.1 coordinate 43,854, forward strand.
GTTTCAAAGCTACAGACAGTGCCCTTGGCATCCTGCTTTGAGTACTTTACAGTACAGCAATGGGTGGATCCAAGTTTTACAGGACCGAATCTTAGAAGAGTTGGTGGGCTCCTCCAAAGGGAAAAAAGTACAAAATTAGTATTGCAAAGCAGGAGCAGCATCTTGAAATGGAGCGGAGGGAAGCTAAAGCTTGAAGTTCTTCAGCTTTCTAGTATCTCTTTTTCTTACTATCGCTTCTATTCTTCAAATACCAGCAACACATTCTAGATTGAGATGGAGGTAGGTTCACCTTTCAGTGGGTTTGGCTGTTCGAGTTTTCACTTTCCGTTCCTTGCATCTTTCCCAGAAGGGAAGAAAATCCAGCCCCTTCTGGGCATGTCTTCTGAACAGCTGCACATACCTGCCAGTCCTTAATAGCTGTGACATCTGAGACAAACGAGGCTGTTAGTTTCCTCCTCATGTCACAGATCTGCTATTAGGTAAAACTGCCACCAGAGCACGAAGCTTTCTCAGCTTTGGCCTGATACCCAAATAACAAGGTGTACCCTTGGTTTGGTGAATCAGAGGACATAGAATTCCGTACCTGTGCTCGGGAGCAAATACAAGTTGCTTAGTCCCATGTGAGTGAACCCACCTGGCAGTGGCCCAGAGTCACTTCAACTCGCTCTTGACCCGGTGGTGCTGTCCAGCTGTCCCCAGTAATTGTTCCATCTATCACAACAGGCTCAGGTAGTCCTCTCTTAGGCTCCTACATTGTCACCTTTTTCTTACAGAATGAATGAGTTTTGCCTGCACCAAAAGGTCTGCCCTGTTCATTCTCAGGAGACTGGACCTTTACTGAGGATGCTGCCAAAAACTGCAGATGGTGTGAGTGGTTGAATGCACGTGGCTGCATCCTCACTGTGGCTAAGTCTCACCACCAAAAGAATCTGTGGCTTGAGCTTCGACAGGTGACTTGCACTGTGACTTAGCATTAAGTGAGAGAAGATAGAGTCAGAGATGGGTAGATGAGATCTTATATTCAGAATTGTGTGTGTGGCCATAGATATAGTTACAGCGAGGCAGACTCTTTGTTCCAGTGTTGGCTACAACATGATCTTCTGCTCCACAAGTTCTTCTGCAGTGTGACCTTGCCACTCTCCCATCAGGCTGGAGTCTAATTCCCCTGTTTGGCCTTGAATCTGGTCATACAATTATGAATCAATAGAATGGAGAAGAAAAAATTCTGCATGCATGCAAAGACTTGAAACTTCCTCTCCAGATGGCTCCTCTTGGGACCTTCCCTCAAATAACTTAGCTGCCATGCTGTGGGGAAGCCCAAGCTGCACAGAGAGGCCATGCTTAGGAGTTCCAGGCAACAGTTTCAAGGAGGCCAGCCTCCCAGTCAGCCCAGCCAGACAGTAGATATGGGAGTGGAGAAGCTTCCAGATGACTCTAGTCTTCCTAGACTGAGCTTTATCTGAATCTCAGACTCACTGGAATGATTGTGTTTCACACTACTGAGCTTGGGGGGATTAGTTATGCAAATGAACATGTAGCTAAAAGCTGTAAGTTCATTCAAGAAAATGTGAATACAGAAAAGGGTATGGGTTGAGTCATAGTGCTGGGGGGAGTAGGAGAGAAGCTGGGAAAAGGATAGGTGAGAAGGTAGAGAGGGAAGGAGAGGGGCACAGAGAGGAAAGATAAGCCAAAATAATAGTTTCCATAGTATAATACGCTTGTATAATCTGATCCCATTTATGAACGTGTGTATGTAATACTTAAAGAGATGTGAGAAGGGATGGTCCCCCAAAATGTTAGTGAGGACATGTAGGTGACTTTTCACCCTTACAATTTTCTATGTTTTTGCAATTACGCTTACAATGAATATTTATTTTTATATAATCTGAAAACAGAACAAAGCTCTTTTCACTGAAAAAAATTCCTGGCTAACAAAAGTGCCGCCCACAGTGATGTCCTTCCAGGGTGTTCCAGGCTCCCAAAGCCCCAACTTTTGGGGATGTGTCAGTTGCTGACCCATTCTTGAATGGGGGCCCCAGAGTGGTTTTCTGGGGCTCTTATGTGGCCTCCAGGGATATGGCCGGAAGGTGGATCCCCAGCTGATGCTGCCTCCACCCTGCCCACAGCCCCACTTCTCCGGAAACCTCCGGAAGTCCCAGGGTTTGCCTGAACAGCCGGTGTTGCACTGGCTTCTCCAGCCACCAACGGGCTCGTCAACAGCCAGTAGGATCTGCTTCTCCCTTCCACAGACGTAGGAAGGAGCCAGAGGAGACAGGAGATGAAAGCCATCTGCTGTGTCAACACCTGGCACTGGCCTTTCGGGCTTTGGGAAAACGGCTTACTGAGAGATAATCCACATACCCTGCAATTACCCACTTAACATGAACTTTTGGGTTTTCAAACAAACAGTTTTATTGAGATGTAATTCTCATATCCTATCATGCACCCACTTCAAAAGTACGATTCCATGGTTTTTAGCATGTTATATTATTAAAGTTTTTAAAATGTGGTCAAAATATATAAAACATGAAAGTTTCCATTTTAATCGGTTTTTAAAATTCAGTAGCATTCAGTACACTCACAATGTTATATCCCTACCACCTTTGCCTACTTTCAAAACTTTTTTTATCGTCCAAACAGAAACTCTACCAATTAAGCAGTCGCTCCCCACTCCCCAGCCCTCTGCTCAGCCCCTGGTAACTGCACACCTGCCTCCCATCCTTCTGAGTCTGCCTGTTAGAAATTTCGTGTAAATGAAATCATGCGGTATGTGGCTGTGTGACTGTCTTCTTCTGCATCGCATAGTGTCATCAAGGTTGATCTGCACTGCGTTGGTCCCATCGCACAGACAGACCGCATGGGGCTTACTCCCTTGTCTGTGGCTCGACCCCTGGATTGTTTCCACTTTTTCTGCCACTGGATCTTTCAAGTCTCAAGAGTGTGTTTGTCCTCTCAGATACAGACAACCTACCCCACACCCTCAACTCCCCAGTAGGACTCCAAATCTGCTCTGGGGACATTTTGAGTCTGACTAGTGTTGGACTAGAGGGTGGAGGGAGGTACAGTAGCCTGGATGGCATTGGAGGTTACAGGGCCAGATCACGAGTTCCAGCCCATGGCTGACACCGACTTGGGGTCAGTGCCAGTGTGCCATCCAGGGCAAGCTCCTTGCCCTCTGTGGACCTCCGTTTTCTCACACAGGTGAAAGCGGGGGTACAGGCAGAGAGCTTAGCACAGCCTCTGCTCTGTGAGGACACCCACTGCCTGGCAGCCATGGGGATGAGGCCACCCTGCCTTCCACTTGGCACTGTCCGCATCTCTCAGCCTGAGGCTTTCCTGGCAGCTGCTCTGAGGGTGCTCCCAGCAGGGTAGGAGTACAGGAATAAAGCTCCTGCCTTCCCCAGCAGACCTCAGCCAACAGTATAGAAATACCCAGCTCCTTCACCCCTGAGTGGGGCACCTCCGCAGAGCATATTTCATGGGGCTCCCTGAGCTCCCCATTGGGATGACGCTGCAGGTGCCCCAGGAAGGCTGGTTCATCACTGTACTTTTCCTGAGTGCCTTCCCTTCCCCATCTCATTCCCCACTTTGCTCTTAGTGCTCTCAAATATACCCCAGGCACTTGCGGTCTTGTCTGAAAGGGCTGCTTCTAGTCTGAATTCAAACTAAGACAAGAAGAAGGAGAAGGAGAAGAAGAAGGAGGGAAAAAATAGGGTCAGTCTCTTCTTCTGCCTCATCCAGGAAGCCTGCCTTGGCTACACCTACCAGAGACCACACTCTCCAACAAAGTCAAAGCATCTCCTCAGCTGCAGCCCTCATTCCTCTCTTCACCACATCTGCCTTATTTCATTCCATATTTCATCGGTTGCACATAGAAGATGCTAATTCCTTGGGTTTGGCCCCCTAGGAAGCCAGCAACATGCACACTCTGAATCTGTGATGAAGCTGCTCCACCTTTGATGAAGGCAAAAGATGAAACGAGCTCTGCCTTGAATCCCTGGGAGACGGGCACCATGCAATATTTAAATGGCCCTTTCATGAAAGGGAGCTACCCAGGCTCTTAACATCAGTTTTCGAGAAAGTCAGACTTGATTTTCAGCCTCAAACTGATGTTTGGGTGCACTCCGTGCTTTAAATACTCATTTCTACTGCCTTGATGTTTTAATTCATTTCCTTTCAAGTTTTACAAGCCCAAAGCGCTTTCAGGGACTCCATCACACAAGTGCCAGGAGAGGAAAGGTGGGGACTCGTCACATTCTAAGAGGGAATTTCACTGTCCCTGAGAGGTCGGTAACTGACCCTTCTGACATGGAGGTATGAGATCCCTAAAGTTTGTCAGAACTAAATCCAACCTTTTGTCCAGAAAGGCAGAATTGATTAAGGCAACTTGACTCATCTTCCTTCTCTCTCTCTCCTTCTTTCTCTTTCCCTCCTTCGTCTTTTTTTCTCTCCTTTCTTTCACTTCTTAATTCAGATCTGCCTTATAGTAAAGCAGATAATCAAAGCGCACACCTAGAGAAACCTCTATGCAAATACCCTGTGAAACAAAATCAAGATCTAGAATATTCTGTCCCTCCAGAGGGATCCCCATGGCCCTTTCCAGTGAGTAACCTCCAAAAGTAACCTCTGCTCTGACCTCTACCATTAAGATTAGTCTTAAGGCTAAGTGCCTGTAGCTCAGCGGCTAGGGCGCCCACCACACACACTGGAGCTGGCAGGGTCGATCCAGCCCAGGCCTGCCAAACAACAATGACAACTACAACAATATAATAGCTGGGCGTTGTGGTGGGCACCTGCAATCCCAGCTACTTGGGAGGCTGAGGCAAGAGAATCACTTAAGCCCAAGAGTTTGAGGTTGCTGTGAGCTGTAATGCCACAGTGCTCTACCCAGGCAACAGCTTGAGACTCTGTCTCAAAAAAAAAAAAAATTAGTCTTAAACTTCATATAAATGGAACCTTACAGTATGTCTAGTCAACATGTTTTTAGGTTCATCCATGAGGTCACATGTCTCAGTAGTTTGTTCTTTTTCATTCCTACATAGTATTCTGTAATTTCAAAATGCAATTTATTTATCCATTCTGCTTTTGGTGAAGAGTTAGGTTGTCTCCAAATTGGACTCTGTATTAGTTTGGTCCAGCTGTCATAACAAGGTACCACACATTCTACAGCTTAAACAGTAGAAATTTATTTTTTTCACAGTTCTTGAGGCTGAAAGTCCAAGATCCAGGTACCAGCAGGGTTGGTTTCTTCTGAGCTCTTTCTTTTGTCTTGCAGAAGGCTACCTTTTCACTATGTCCTTACATGGTCTTTCCTCTGTGCTAGTGCATCCATGGTGTCTCTTCCTCTGCTTATAAGGACACAAGTTATACCTGATTAGGGCCCCACCCTTATGACCTCAGTGAATCTCCAAACATAGTCAGTCACGTTGGGGGTTAGGTTTCCAACATATGAATTTTGGGGAAACACAATTCAGTTCACGTAGGCTATTGAATATAACTCTACCATAAGGAACTCAAACAATTCAATAGTAAGAAAATAAATAACCCAATGTAAAAATGGGCAAAGGGACTCTTGGAGGTGGCCACTGCATAGATTGGCCACTGCTCCAGCAGTTTCTGGACCCTCACTCCACTTCCTCCACAACCCATGTCTGACAAACCAGATATGGCTGAGATAGAGAAATTCAATAAATCAAAATTGAAGAAGACAGAAATGCAAGAGAAAAATCACTGCCTTCCAAAGAGATGATTGAACAGAAAACCAAGCTGGAAAGTCATCATGAGACAAACACCGCCAACATGCACTCCACACTCCACAAGCATCACCTTCTTTATTTTACTTCTTTTAGCTGTTTAACTTTATAAGATACAAAGAGGTTGGATCAAGTTTAAATGACTGTGCTGCCCCTTTGGCATCAAAGTATCTGACAAAGAAGGCTGTGCCTGCATCTGTCTATCTGGCTGGCAGGGAAGGCAAGAACTTGCATGTGAAGGAAGAAGTGGGGTGGTATGACAGTGAAATCTAGAGTAAAATGAAGCTGATTCAAAGTTTCTTATAGGTTGTAAAATGCAATTTAATCAGAATGTCATTCATTTTGTTCAAATGACTTTAATTATTGGAATGCACAATTTTTTAATATGCAAATAAAAAATTTTAAAAGCCCCCCAAAATGGGTAAAGGATTTGAACAGACATTTCTCAAAAGAAAATACGCTGGTGGCCAAAAGGTATATATATGAAAAAAATGTTCAAAATTTCTCATTATTGGAGAAATGCAAATTAAAACCACAAATAGCTATCCCCTCACATCTGTTAGAACGGCTATTATGGAGAGAAGTGAACCCCTGCACACTATTGTTGGGAGGGCAAATTAATACAGCCATTATGGAAAACAGCATAGAGGTTCTTCAAAAGATTAAAAATAGCATGACAATATGATCCAGCAATTCCACTTCTAGGTACATAGCTAAAGGGAAATTGAATCAGTATGTTGAAGAGATATCTGCACTTCTGTGCTCCCTGCAGCACTATTTATAATAGCCAAGATACAGAATCAACCTATAGGTCACCTGGTCAACCTAAGTGTCCATCAGTGGATGAATGGATAAAGGACATGTGGGATAGATACAGAATGGAATATTTGTCCAGCCCTTTAAAATGAAGGAAATTTTATCATTCACAATAACATGGATGACTCTGGAGGACATTATATTAAATGGAATAAGCCAGGCACAGAAAATATCGCAAGATTTCACTTAGATGTGGAATCTAGCAGAGTTGATCTCATAGATGTAGAAAGGAGAATGGTGGGGGAGGGGCAGGGCAATGATGGAGGAGGAAGCTGGGGAAATGTTGGTTAATGATTACAAAATTTAGATAGGAGAAATAAGTTCGAGAGCCTTAATGGGGACTGTAGTTAATAACAATGTATTGTGCTCTTGAACATTGTTAAGAGAGCAGATATTAAGTGTTCTCACCAGAAAAAAAAAAAGGTAAGTATGCGAAGTAATGCATATATTAATTAGGTCAATTTAGTCATTTCACAGTATATGTATATTTCAAAACATGTTGTGCATGATAAATACACACAATGTTTATTTGAAAATTTAAAATATATTTATGTACAAATAAATTTTTTAAGAAAAGAATATTGGTGCTGTGAGCATTCATGCTCAGGATCTTTTCACAAATGCCAGTGCTCGTTGGATTGGAATCATGAGTGATATGGCATAAATGACTCTAGTTGAGCTGCCAAACTCTCTTCCAAAGTGGTGGCACCAGCTGACATTCCCACTAGTGGTGCGAGATTTCTAGTAGCGCTGCTTCCTTGTCAGCACTCAGTATTGTCCTGTCCTTTTAATTTCAGCCATCCTAGTGGGGTTGTAGAAATAATCTTTTAGAATTTTACTTTCTATTTTGGAATGATTATAAACTTACAGAACAGCTGCCGATACCACAGATGGCTCCCCTAATGTTACCATCAAAGTAAGATTTTCTTTAAGAACTGTCAACATTAAATCCTTTACTGTTGCCATTGAGTTCTCCACCCTGCCAGAAGCTAAGTATATTCTCCCCGTGAATGAGGTAAAATGACCAATAGCTCAATTTCCTCACATGCTTATCAGCTTTAATATTTCAAATGATGTCAATGGATAAAATGTCACTTATTTAAATATTTAAATTAGACATGCACCTTAAAATAAGCTTAGGCCATACATTTAATAATGTGTAATAAGAATAATTATTACTGAGAGGTGGAGCAAGATGGCAGACGAGTAACAGCTTCCTTGCGGCTGGGCACGGTGAGACTGGGGAGAGAGGACTTCAGGCATCTCTGCCAGGCAGGATCTGCCCAGAAACTTCCCTTTGGGGACACAGGGAGACAGCGTGAGGC
>CAUYON010190162.1:0-15755 GCA_963573935.1 Arctocebus calabarensis
GCCTGTAGTCCCAGCTACTAGGGAGGCTGAGGCAAGAGAATCGCTTAAGCCCAAGAGCTGGAGGTTGCTGTGAGCAGTGTGACGCCACGGCACTCTACCCAGGGCGATAAAAAGTGAGACTCTGTCTCTACAAAAAAAAAATAAAAAGCAAAGAGAAGTCTTTAATTTTTTTTTTTTTTTATCACTTTATCGCCCACAGTAGAGTGGTGTAGTGTCACAGTTCACAGCAACCTCTAGCTCTTAGGCTTAGGTGATTCTCTGGCCTCAGCCTCCCGAGTAGCTGGGACTACAGGCACCCCCTCCACAACACCTGGCTTTTTTTTTGTTGCAGTTTGGCCAGGGCCAGGTTTGAACCCACCACCTTTGGTATATGGGGCCAGCGCCCTACCCACTGAGCCACAGGTGCTGCCGGAGAAGTCTTTAATTTTAATAAAGTTTAATTTGTTGGGATTTTATGGTTAGTGTTGTCTGTGTCCTCTTTTTTTTTTTTTTTGGTAGAAACAGAGTCTCACTTATCGCCCTCGGTAGAGTGCCGTGGTGTCACACAGCTCACAGCAACCTCTAGCTCCTGGGCTTAGGCGATTCTCCTGCCTCAGCCTTCTGAGTAGCTAGGACTACAGGCACCTGCCACAATGCCCAGCCATTTTTCTGTTTTGCAGATCAGCTAAGGCTGGGTTTGAGCCCGCTACCTTCGGTATATGGGGCCGGCGCCCTACTCGATGAACCACAGGCACCGCCTTTCTGTGTCCTCTTTAAGAAGTATTTGTCAAACTCAAAATCAGAAGGTATTTTCCTTGTTTTTCCTAGAAACTTAATTGCTTTAGTTTCAAATTGAGATTTAGTTTCTATCTCAAACTATTATTAATTTTTTCTTTTTCAGAAAGAGTGTCACTCTGGATAGAGTGCTGTGGCATCATCTTAGCTCACACCAACTTCAATCTGTTGGGCTCAGGCTTCCCCAATAACTGGGACTACAGGCACCCACCATGACGCCTGGCTAGTTTTTCTATGTTTAGTAGATACAAGGTCTTACTCTTGCTCAGCCTGGTCTCCAATTCCTGAGCTCAAGCAATCCACCTGCCTTAGCCTCCCAGAGTGCTAGGCTTACAGATGTGAGCCACTGCGCCCAGCCTCAAATTAACTTTTGTGTAAATTGACAGGTACAAAGGTTTTTTTTCTTGTGGATATTCAACTTATCAAGTTGTTTTATTAAAAATACTAACCTGGGCGGCGCCTGTGGCTCATAGAGTAGAGTCCCGGCCCCATATAACAAAGGTGGTGGGTTCAAACCCGGCCTGGACCGAACTGCAAAACGGAAAAATAGCTGGGCGTTGTGGCGGGCGCCTGTAGTCCCAGCTACTGGGGAGGCTGAGACAAGAGAATCGCCTAAGCCCAGGAGTTGGAGGTTGCTGTGAGCTGTGCGACACCACAGCACTCTACGGAGGGCGATAAGTGAGACTCTGTTTCTACCAAAAAAAAAAAAAAAGAGGACACAGACAACACTAACCATAAAATCCCAACAAATTAAACTTTATTAAAATTAAAGACTTCTCCGGCAGCAACAAAAAATACAACAAAAAATAATAATAAAAATAAATACTAACCTTACCACAATATATTGTAGGGATGCCACTATTTAAATCATGTGAACATGTATGTGTTGTGTTTCTGTATTCTCTATTCTTTTGCAGACTCCGGATTCCTGTATATGGTGAAATAGGTAGACCATTCTGTTCTTTAATTAAAAATACTCAAAAAAATGCGAGCTGGAAGTAGATAAGGCATTCCAACAACTGAAAAATGCTCTTTTACAGGCTCCTGCTTTAAGTGTTCCTACCAGACAAAAATTGAATCTGTATGTTACAGGTACAGAGAAGACTGGAATTGCTCTGAGAGTCTTGACCTAACACCAGGGTCCAGTTTTACAACCTGTAGATTATCTTAGTAAAGAAACTGATGTCATGGCCAAGGAATGGCCACACTGTCTGTGGGTTGCAGCACCTGTAGCCCTTTTAACCCCAGAGTCAATTAAGCTAACTTTGGAAAGAGACCTAATTGTTTATACTTCTCATAACCTTACTGGACTTTTAAATTCAAAATGCAATCTTTCGCTGTCAGATGATGTACTAATCAGATTTAATGTCTCCCAGAGATGATATCATCAGACCAGAAACAGTGAAAAGGGTTCCAGGCCATGACCTGGTTCTGTTGTGGACCCTTGGATCACCCTTTTTCCAGAAAAACCCCAACTTCCCCCTACTATTGATACATTCAAGGCTGGGCAAGGGACCCCAGGTTTCCTAGGCCTGGGCAATTTCATAAAGAAAATACCCTGACATTTTGCCCCAAGATAGAGGGATTAACTCAGATTTCCACTTAACATGAACCCTGGATCACCCTTCTCTGAGAAACCTCTAACTGCCCCTTTTTATCACTGTCCATCTTCAGCAAGAAGCAGTTTGGAGCAGTCAGTGCCCCTCTTCCCCTAATGGCAGTTAGAGCTTCTGTTTAGGAGAGAGAGGTCCTCCACTCAGTGCTGGACAGGTATCCCCCATTCCTTAGCCCCAGGCAAGCTCAGAAATCAGACCCCCAATCTCTAGGCACAAACAGGCTGTCCTTGGCAGGCCACATCCTCTGGGCTCTAGCAAGATTATGAATAAAGTAGCCTGGAATGTTTTGCGGGTGGTTCCACCTTGAATAGGGAGCACACACCCTAATCCCTTCCCTCAGAAAAAAAGTGCAAAGATCTAATAACCTTGCCCTAAGCAGATGGACTGCATTCATTCATTTGTTAATATATACCCCTAGTCAGCTCGGTGCCTGTGGCTCAAGGGGCTAAGGCGCCAGCCACATACACCTGAGTTGGAGGGTTCAAATCCAGCCCAGGCCCACCAAACAATAATGACGGCTGCAACCAAAAAATAGCCAGGTGTTGTGGCGGGTGCCTGTAGTCCCAGCTACTTGGGAAGCAGAGGCAGGAGAGCCCAGGAGTTGGAGGTTGCTGCTGTGAGCTGTGATGTCACTGCACTATACCTAGGGTGACAGCTTGAGGCTCTGTCTCAAAAAAATAAAATAAAAAATAAAAAAATATATATACCCCTAGAAAAAGGACCCATGTGGAAGACTTCTGACTTGAGTCTTCCCCTTTGCCAGAAGCTTTGGTACTTTTTACTCCTTCTGTATTCATTTCTGTCTAATAAAATCCTATCTTACCACTAAAAAATAAATAAATAAGTAAATATTAAAATCAACCTATCACATTTTTTAAAAGTTTATGTTGAGATTATAATTGGGGTTACAATGAATTAATAGATTAATTTAGGGAGAAATGAATGGAATTCATTGCTGTACTTCCTATATTGAGTTTTCATAAGCATGGTGTATTTTTTCATTTATTTAGACCTTAATTTCTCTCTATAATATTTTATAGTTTACAGTATAGAATCTAATACATCTTTAATTTGATTTCTAGATACATAGTATATGACCTTTTTGGTGCTACTGTAAGTGGTATTATTTTTAGATTTTATTTCCTAATTATCCTTTTCAATTTTTTTGAAGTATAATTTATTTTTATGGGTACAATTGCTTTTTAATAGAATGCCTTTGGATTTTCTATTTAATCGTGTTATCTGTGAATGATGACAATTTTATTTTTTATTTGTGAACTTTGTTTTACAGTGTGATATTTATTTATTTATTTATTTATTATTTTGGGGGATTCATTGAGCGTACAGAGAACCAGGTTACACTGCATTTGTTAGGTAAAGTCCTTATTATAACTATGTCTTGCCTCCAAGAGGCGTGTCACACACTGTGATCCCCTACTCCCCTCCCTCCTTCACTCTCTCTGCTCTCCTCTTCTCCTACCCCCACCATGTACTAGGTCAGCAGTTGCCCTCATATGAGCATTGAGTACATCGGATTCTTCTTTCTCCATTCTTGTGATGCTTTACTAAGAATGTGTTTCAACTCCATCCAAGTTAATACAAAAGATGTAAAGTTTCCATTTTTTTTTTTTTAGTGGCTGAATAGTATTCCATGGTATACATATACCATAGCTTGTTAATCCATTCCCGGGTTGGTGGATATTTAGGTTGTTTCCACATTTTGGCGATTGTAAATTGAGCTATGATAAATAGTCTAGTGAAAATGTCCTTATGATAAAATGATTTTTTTTTCTTCTGGGTAGATGCCTAGTAATGGGATTGAAGGATCAAATGGGAGGTCTAGTTTGAGCTCTTTGAGGGTTCTCCATACTGCCTTCCAAAAAAGGTTGTATCAGTTTGCAGTCCCACTATTAGTTTAAAAGTGTTCCACTCTCTCCACAACCACGCCAGCATCTGCAGTTGTGAGAGTTTGTGATGTGGGGCATTCTCACTGGGGTTAGATGTTATCTTAGGGTGGTTTTGATTTGCATTTCTCTGATAATTAGGAATGATGAGCATTTTTTCATATGTTTGTTAGGCATTTGTCTATCTTCTTTAGAGAAAGTTCTATTCATGTCTCCTGCCCATTGATATATGGGATTGTTGGCTTTTTTCATGTGAATTAATTTGAGTTCTCTGTAGATCCTAGTTATCAAGCTTTGTCTGATTCAAAATATGCAAATATCCTTTCCCATTGTATAGGTTGTCTATTTGCTTTGGTTGTTATCTCCTTAGCTATATGGAAGCTATTCCATTTAATTAAGTCTCATTTGTTTATTTTTGTTGTTGTTGGATTGCCACAGAAGTCTTTTTTTTCCTCTCTCTCTTTTTGAGACAGTCTCACCCTTGGTAGAGTGCTGTGGCATCATAGCTCACAGCAATCTCAAACTCTCGGCCTTAAGTGATTCTCTTGCTTCAGCCTCTCAAGTAGCTGGGACTACAGGCCCCTCCCACAATGCCTGGCTATTTTTTTGTTGTAGTTGCCATGGTTGTTTGGCAGGCCCTGGCTGGGTTCCAAACAAGCAGCCCCAGTGTATGTGGCTGACGCTCAGATGCTGAGCTATAGGCCCTGAGCCTGCCATGGAAGTTCTCTTCATAACTTCTTTTCCCAGGGTGATAATGTCAAGTGTTTTCCCCAGTTTCTTTGAGGATTTTTGTTGTTTCAGGCCTTAGATTTAGATCTTTTATTCATTTTGAATCAATTTTAGTGAGTGGAGAAAGGTGCAGATCTAGTTTCAGTCTTTTGCATGTGGTTATCCAGTACTCCCAGCATCAATTATTGAATAGGGATTCTTTTTCCCAGTGTATGTTCTTGTTTGATTTATCAAAGTTAAGAGGTTGTCAGATGGTCATTTCATTTTATGATTTTCCATTCGGTTCCAGATGTCTATGTCTCTACTTTTGTGCCAATGCAGTGCTGTTTTGATCACTGTGACCTTGTAGTACAACCTAAAGTCTGGTTAGGCTGATGCCCCTGGCTTTGTTTTTATTACTAAGAATTGCCTTGGCTACAATGGTTTTTTTCTGGTTCCCACCATACAAAATGAAAAATTAAGGCTCAGCGCCTATGGCTCAAGCAGCTAAGGCACCGGCCACATACACCTGAGTGGGCGAGTTCGAATCCAGCTTGGGCCCGCCAAACAACTGATGGCTGCAACAAAAAATAGCTAGGCGTTGTGGTGGGTGCCTGTATTCCTAGCTACTTGGGAGGTGGAGGCAGGAGAATCACTTGAGACCAGGAGTTGGAGGTTGCTGCAAGCTGTGATGCCATAGCACTCTACCCTGGATGACAACTTAAGACTCTGTCTCAAAAGAAAAAACAACAACAAAAAAAAACCGAAGAATTATTTTTTCCAAATATTGAAAGTATGATATTGGCATTTTAATAGGGATTACATTGAATCTGTAGATTGCTTTGGGAAGTATAGACATTTTAACAATGTTGATTCTTCCCAGCCATGAACATAGTATGTTCTTCCATTTGTTAATATCTTCTGCTATTTCTTTTCTTAGGGTTTTGTAATTTTCTTTATAGAGGTCCTTCACCTCTTTTGATAGGTATATTTCTAGGTATTTCATTTTGTTTGAAGCTGCTGTGAAGGGAATTGTGTCCTCGATTAGCTTCTCAATGTGGTTATTATTGGCATATACAAAGGCTACTGATTTGTGGACATTGATTTTATATCCTGATACATAACTATACTTTTTGATGACTTCCAGGAGTCTTGTGGTTCAGTCTGTGGGATTCTCTAAGTATAAGATCATATGGTTGGTTGGCAAAAAGGGAGAGTTTGACCTCCTCTGCCCCCATTTGGATGTCGTTTATTTCCTTCTCTTGCCTGATTGTAATAGCTAGAACTTCCAGAACTATGTTGAATAGTAGTGGTGATAGAGGGCAGCCTTATCTAGTTCTAGTTCTAAGTGAAAAAACTTTCAGTTTCACTCCATTCAGTGTAATATTAACTGTGGGTTTGTCGTAGATGGCTTCAATCAGTTTAAAAAAATGTACCTATACCTGTATTCTTCAGTGTTCTAATTAGAAAGGGATGTTGAATTTTATCAGATGCTTTTTCTGGATCTATTGAGAGGATCATATGCTCTTTGTTTTTGCTTCTGTTGATATGGTGAATTATGTTTATGGACTTGTGTATGTTAAAATAGCTTTGTCCCTGGGATCAAACTTATTTGATCTTAATGAATGATTTTTTTAATGTGTAACTATAATCTCTTGGCTAGGATTTTATTGAGAATTTTTCATCTATATTCATTAGTAACATTGGTCTGAAATTATCCTTTTTAGTTGGGTCTTTTCCTCGTTTTGGTATCAGGGTAATGTTTGCTTCACAGAACGTGTTGGGGAAGATTCCTTCCTTCTTAATTTTTTGGAATAATTTCTGCAGTATGGGAATAAGCCCTTCTTTGAAGGTTTGTTTTTTTTTTAAGAGTCAAAGTCTCACTTTATCACCTTCAGTAGAGTGCTGTGGCGTCATAGCTCACAGCAACCTCCAGCTCCTGGGCTTAGGTCATTCTCTTGTCTCAGCCTCCTGAGTAGCTGGGACTACAGGCACCCACCACAATGCCCAACCATTTTTTGTTGCAGTTTGGCCAGGGCTGGGTTCAAACCAACCACCCTTGGTATATGGGGTTGGCGCCCTACCCACTGAGCCACAGGCACTGCCCTGGTTTTGGAATTTTTAATAAAAACTTTTCTGACAATGATAACTCTTTGTGATTTCAATTTGTAGATTCTTGGTGATTAATGACAGTGAGCATTTTTTCATATGTTTGTCTATCTTCTTTTGAAAAGTTTCTGTACATCTATCTATTTTGCTCACTTTTTAAGGGTTTGTTTTATTCCTGCTGATTTGCTTGAGTTCTTTGTAGATTCTCATTATTATCCTTTTATTCGATAAATAGCTTATGAATATTTCCTCATATTCTGTGTCTGTTTGCTGTTATTCCCTTAGCTGTGTAGAAGTTTTGTAATTTAATCAAACCCTATTAGTTTATTTTTGCTGTTGCTGTTATTGCCATTGAAGTCTTAGTAATAAAATCTTTCCCTAGGCCCATATCCAGAAGTTTTTCCTTCAGTTTTCTCTTAAAATTCTTAAGATTTTATGCCTTACATTTAATTATTTTGGCTATCTTGAATTAACTTTTGTGAGTAGTGAGAGATATGAATAATGTTTTATTCTTCTGTATGTGGCTAATTTTTCTAGCATGATTTATTGAATAGGGATTCTGTTCCCCCATGTATTTTATGTCTAGTTTCTCAAAAGTGAGTTGACTATTATGTGGAAGGTTTTATATCTGAGTTTTCTATTTTGTTCTATTGGTCCCTGTCTCTATTTTTGTGCCAATACCATACCATTTTGGTTATTATAGTCTTGTAGTATAATTTGAAATCTGGTAATCTTGCAGTTTGGCCAGGGCCGGGTTCAAACCAACCACCCTCAAATCTGCCTCCAGATTTCTCCTTTTTGCTTAAGATTTCTTTGGCTATTCAGGCTCTTTTTAAAATTATTTATTTATTTATTTATTTTATTAAATACATAGATCATGAATACATTTATGCATATGTGGGGTGCAATGTGTTGATTTTTTTTTTATACAAGCTGACATGGTTTCATCAAACGAATCAACATAGCTTTCCAGTCTCTTTTCTTATTTTAGACAAATTATAGAATTATTTTTTCTAATCTGTCAAATATGACATTGGTAGCTTAATGGGGATTACCTTGAATCTATAAATCACTTTGGGTAGTACGGACATTTTAACAGCGTTTATTCCATCAATCCATGAGCATAGCATGTTTTTCTATTTGTGTCATGTATGATTTCTTTCATAAATGTTTCATAGTTCTTTTTGCAGAGGTCTTTTACCTCCTTGGTTAGGTATACTTCTAGATATTTTATTTTCTTTGTAGTTGTTGTGAGTGGAGTGGTATTTTGTCTTTGATTTGAATCTCAGCTTAACTTTTTGGGGTGTATAGAAATGTTTCTGAATTGTGTCCATTGATTTTATAAGCTGAGACCTTACTAACTTTATTGATCACTTCCCCAAGTCTCTTCATAGGGCCTTTCAGGGCCTTTATAGGGCCTTTCATTTGCTAATGATATAAGATAATATCATTAGCAAAAAGTGATAGTTTTCCAATTTGCTCTGACTAGAATTGACTTACAGCACTATGCTGAATAGAAGTGATAACAGTGGGTTTTTTTAATCTCGTACTAACAACTGAACCTAAGTGTTCTTAACTAGTAGGCTGTATTTTGTTTTCTCCTAGATTACTATGGAGATTATATTGAGTTGAACTAACCAAAGTTTTGGGAATTATACTTATAGTTAGTAGTAATGTAGTTACCAATTTAAGAGTAAAACTCTTTGTGAGAATAGTACTAACATTACGAGGCTTATCAAAGCAAACTCTGAGTCGATAACATTTGTAAAATTGAGTCTGCCTACATAAAATCCATTTTATGGTTTTTACTCATTTTTGCCCTACTTAGGCACAAAGCTAAGTAGAAGTAGAATATCTAGTTTTGACCATAAAATCTTGTATGTTTGAACTTTTAGAATACCACTATATACCATCACATGAAAGATCTGATTGCTGTAAGAAGACAAGGGGAACCACGTCAGATAGTGAAATACATTAATCCTAAAGAGGTAAGGATGCTTTACAGCATCTTATCTTTTCCTTAAAAATGTGTGGGTGTTTTATCAGTTCAGTGTGCTCATATTTGTTTCTTTTTAAAACTTTTCTACTAAAGGTTTATATACATGTTGAAAGTTCATGAAACAAATATATAACTCAATGAATCCTCAGAAAGCAAATACCTTTGTAACTATCACCCAGATCAATGTTTTCATATTCCAAATCATACCCTTCAGTTGCCCTACAAATGATTGCCAAATCCCTGCTTCCAAAAGGCAATCATTATTTTGAATTCTCACATTATGTGTTCTAACAGTTGCCCCCAAGTCTGCATCTTTGTTTACAAAGAGTGGCTGACATGTACTGAATAATGACATGTATACAATATTTGTTATAAATATTTTGTAACAAATATTTTGTAAATAATGTTGCATTTAGCTACAATTTCTCATTTTCCTATGTATGGCAACTTCAGGAGCAACCTTTTGATATACTCTATACTTTAGTTTTGTATTTGAACTATGTATAAGTAAAGTCCTATAGTATGCTTTAGGGCAGGAGTGTGCAACCCTTTTCTTTTTCTGCTGCACGTTGCAAAAATAAAGTTGTCTTGGACCACACAGCAAATACACAAACACTAACTAAAACCAATGAGCAAAAGAAAAGGTCTGTGCATACTTTTTTGATATCTGACACTACAGATAATGAAAACAGTCCTCAAGTAAGCTGCATGTGGTCCATGGGCCACAAGTTGGATGCTCCTGCTAGTGTGAATCAATAGTAATATATCTAGTAGTAAAAGGGAATAATGCATTAAAAATAAATGAAATTTAGCTATGTACCTTCAAATGTAATGTTGAATGAACAAATCCATACCCATAAAGCAGGGATGTTGAACCTGTGGCCCAAGGGCTCCATGTAGATTATTTGAGGACTGTTTTTCTTACCTGTGGTATCAGATATCATGAAAAG
Organism: Arctocebus calabarensis; assembly: GCA_963573935.1. Lineage (NCBI taxonomy): Eukaryota > Metazoa > Chordata > Mammalia > Primates > Lorisidae > Arctocebus > Arctocebus calabarensis. The sequence goes on from CAUYON010190162.1 coordinate 10,061, forward strand.
TATGCACAGTTCTTTTATTTTGCTCATCTGCTTTTGTTTGTGTTTATGAACTTATTGTGTGGCCCAAGACAAGTCTTATTCTTCGAATGTCTGGCACGAATGGAAAAGGCTAGACATCCTTGCACAGTATTGTTTCCACTTTGGGGCTATTACCATAACTGCTTCTAGGAATGTTCTTATTCATGTCTCCTAGTGTAAACATGCACACATTTTTTTGGCTTATATTTCATTAGAAATGGAATTGCTGAGTGATGAGTTGTGCTTATAACAACTCTAGGAGATGTAGAACTATTTCCCAAAGTTATTGTACTAATATATATTCACACCAGTGATCTTTGGGAATTCTTAGTACTCTACCCTAACATTTAATATTGTCAGTTTTTTGTTTTGAGACAGAGTCTCACTATGTCACCCTCAGTAGAGTGCTGTGTCATCACAGCAATCTCAAACTTTTGGGCTTACACGATATTCTTGCCTCAGCCTCACAAGTAGCTGGGACTACAGGTGGCAGCCACAACACCTGTCTATTTTTTGTTGCAGTTGTCATTGTTGTTTGGCTGGCCCAGGCTGGGTTTAAACCCACCAGCCTTGATGCATGTGGGTGCTGAGCCATAGTTGTCAGTTTTTAATTTGCATTTCCCAAATACTAATGAAGTGGAAAATATTTTGTGAAGTACTTGTTCAAGTTTCTTAAGTATGTGTGTGCATGTGTGCATATTTCCTCTATTTGTATTTTGTATTTTTAGCAATCCTTTTTTTTTTTTAGAACAACTCAGCAAAATAAAATTCCAGTTTATTGTTGGACAACATTGTTTCACACATACATCAAACAGGCCAAAAAAAAAAAAATTAAAATAAACAGCAACTCGCAGACAAAGAAAAAAAAAAGGAAAAGAAAGAAACCTTTAATCTTTGGCCTTTTAAACCATCTCATACTACTTACAGTATAGCTAAGTACATACACACAAAAAAATTACTGGAATACTCGGAATAAGATTGTTTTTTGTTGTTTTTGCTTTTTTTACAAGTTTTTTTTTCTCCTTTGAGATTATAATGAACATGGTCACACCACAAGTAAAGTCAGAGTCAGAAGTAGAACAGAGACCTCTCTGAAGGCTGGTTTGGTCAGCCGAGATCATTAAAAATGGCCGACCCCTAACAATATGTACAAAAATATAAAATGTAAATAAAAAATACAAATTTTTAAAGTACTTTTAAGAAAAAAAGCAGGGCCTTGGAAGTTTTGGTTCTTTTTTCTTCCCCTGTTGCAAATTCTCATGGTTTGGGTTGGGTAGTGAAGAGCACATGTCATCTGTGGGGTGGCACTGCCTGTGGCAGGGGGCCGGCAGGTGGCACTCACTGTGGCGGGCGGTCGGGGAGGCCTCTCTCCTCGAAGGTGACCACGTTTAGATTCTGAGACGGGAAGTGGAGGGTGAATAGGTCATGGTGGCCTTTTTTTTTTTTTTCTTTAAGTTTAACTTTTACTTTTTTTGTGTCCAGGCATCCTCCTCAGTCTTCTGCTTCTTGGTATCAACATCCTCATCCTCATCGTCAGCTGCCCATTTGCCCGTGGTGGCCTCAGCTTCCTCATCTTCATCTCCTTCTTCTTCACCATCATCTTCTTCCTCCTCCGCCTCTTCCTTCCCACCTTCTTCCTCTTCTTCATCTACCTCATTGTCAGCCTCCTGCTCCCCATTTTCCTCATTAGCGTTCCCACTAGCAGGGGCATCTCTTCCATTCTCTGCCTCATCCACAACTTCCTTCTTCTCCTTTAAGTCCTTGGTGGTGATCGCGGAGCTGGTGTCCACTGCTGTGTCTGACATGGTGGGGCACATCGGTGATCCAATGTGGGGGATGGAAAAGAAAGCGAGAGTTTGGGGACCCTGGCGATAAAGCTGCTGGAGTCCCCAGCAGCTGGGGAGGTGGTTGCAACCAGGAGGAAGCCGGACCCAGGAACAATGCAAAGATGGCTTTTCAGAGCAGCCTTTTTAGCAATTCTTTGTATATTCTTTTTTTCTCCCTTTTTCTCCCTCATTATGTTGTCCAGGGTGGTCTTGAACTCTTGGCCTTAAGCAATCCTCCTGCCTTAGCTTACCAAAGTTCTAGGATTATATTATGGCTATATATTCTATTTTTATTAATACTTCTTTTTCTATAATTTATTTTATTGTAGTAAAATGCACACAACATTTGCTGTCTTAACTTTTTTTTTTTTTTTTAAGACAGTGTGTTGCTGTTTTGCACAGGCTGGAGTGCAGTGGTGGAATCATAGCTCAATACAGCCTCAAACTGTCCTTCTGCCTTAGCCGCACAAGTAGCTGGGACTACTGGTGTGCCCATGCCCAGATAATTTTTCTTGTAGAGGGAGTCTCTCTATGTTATCTAGGCTGGTCTCTTATTCTCCACCTAAAGCAATTTTCCTGCTTTGGCCTCCAAAAGTGCTTGACTTACAGGAGTGAGTCACTATATCCATCCCCAGTGCAATTTTGTTACATGGATATATTGTGTAGTGGGGAAGTCTGGACATGAGTGTAATTATCACCCAAATAGTGTACATTGTTCCTACTAAGTAATTTCTCATCTCTCCTCAACCACCCCCTATACCCTTCTGAGTCTCCAATGTGTATTATTCTACACTCTATGTCCATGTACCTACATTATTTAGCTCCCGCTAACAAGGAAGAACATGTGTATTTGACTTGCTGTTTTTGAATTATTTCACTTAAGACAATGGCCTCCAGATCCATTCATGTTACTATAAAAGACATGATTTTATTCTTTTTTATGGCTGAGTGGTATTCTTTTGTATACATACCACATTTTTATCCTATCATTGGTTGATGGACACTTAGGTTAATTGCTGTCTTTGATATTGTGAATAGCATTATTATAAACACATTAGTGCAGGTATCATTTTGATATAATAATTTCTTTTCCTTTGGGTATATACCCAGCAATTTTTTTTTTTTTTGAGACAGAATCTCATTCTTTTACCCTGGGTAGAGTATCATGGCATCATAGCTCACAGCAACTTCAATCTCTTGGGCTCAAGTGATCCTCTTGTCTCCGCCTCCCAAGTAGCTGGGACTACAGGCACCTGCCATAATGCCAGGCTAAGTTTTCTATTTTTAGGATAAATAGAGTCTCACTCTTGTTCAGGCTGGTGTCAAACTACAGACAATCCACCTGCCTTGTCCTGCAGGAGTACAGGGATAGCAGGCATGAGACACTTTACCCAGCCTATACCCAGCAATTTTTGTATATGATGAGAGATAGGGGTCTGGTTTTATTCTTCTATATATAGCAATCCAATCTTCTCAGCACTATTTATTGAAAATGGTGTCCTTTCCCCAGGGTATGTTTTTTGTTGACTTTGTCAAATACCAATTGGTTGTAGATATGTTTCTGGATTCTCTATTCTGTCCCCTTGATCTATGTGTCTCTTTTTATACCAGTACCATGCTATTTTGGTTACTATAGTCTTATAGTATGATGTAAAGCCAGGTAATGTGATACCTTTATTTTCTGCTTAGGATTGCTTTGGCTATTTGGGCTTTTTTGGGTTTTTTGGTTCTATATTTATTTTAGGATTTTATTTTAGTTCTGTGAAAAGTGACTCTGGTATTTTGATTGGAATTGAATCTATAGACTACTTTGGACAGTATGGTCATTTTAACAATATTAAGTCTTCTGATCAATAAAAATGCTTGTTTGTGTCATCTACAATTTCTTTCGATATTGTTTTGTAGTTTTCTTTGTGCAGATTTTTCACCTCCTTGGTTAAATATAATATATCCCTAGGTGTTTTATTTATTTCTCTCATATCTATTATAAATGTGATTACCTTCCTGATTTGGTTTTCAGCTTGATGGTTATTGGTATATAAAATATTTTTATACCTTGATTTTGTATCCTAAAACTTTACTGAATCAATTTATCAAATCTTTCAGAGATCTTTAGTGTTTTCTAGATATAATATCATATTGTCAGCAAACAGATAATTTGACTTTCTCTTTTCCAGTTTAGATGCCTTTTATTTCTTTCTTTTCCTGATTGCTCTAGCCAGGACTTTGAGCACTGTGTGAATAGGAATAGTGAAAGTGTGCATCCTTTTTCTGTTCTGGCTCTTACAGTGAATTCGTTGAGCTTTTCCCTATTCAGTATGATGTTGGCTGTGGATTTGTTATATATGGGTTTTATAATTTTGAGGTATGTTCCTTTTCTGCCTAGTTTGCTGAGAGTTTTTATCCTAAAGGGATGGCTGAATTTTATTATGTGCTTTTTATGCATCTGTTAAGATCATATGGGGTTGGCAGCTGTGGCTCAGTGAATAGGGCGCCAACGGGTTCAAGCCGAGCCCCGGCCAAACTGCAAAACAAAAAAATAGCCGGGTGTTGTGGCGGGTGCCTGTAGTCCCAGCTACTCAGGAGGCTGAGGCAGAAGAATCACCTAAGCCCATGAGTTGGAGGTTGCTGTGAGCTGTTTGATGCCACAGCACTCTACCGAGGGTTAATAAGTGAGACTCTGTCTCAAAAATAAAAAAGAAGATCATATGGTTTTTGATTTTAATTCTAAATAAGTGTTGGATCACATTTATTCATTTCCGTTTGCTGAACCTTCCCTGGAATAAAACCTCCTTGATCATGGTGTATTATCCTTTCTATGTGTTATTGGATTAGGTGCTTGTATTTTATTGAGAATCTTTGTTGAGGATTTTTTCATTTGTGTTTATCAGAGATATTGGTCTATAGTTTTCTTTTCTCATGATGTCTGCATTTGGTATCAGGGTAATGTTGGCTTCATAGAATGGATTAGGGAGGATTCCCTCCTTTGCAATCTTGTGTAACAGTGTCAGGAGAATCACTCAGGAATGTTATTTAATGAAGACATTATATAGTTCCAAGAATTCCTCTTGTAATTGATTTCTAGAGTTATTTTGTTGTTGTCTGAGAAGATAACTTGGCATGATTTCAATTTTTAAAAAATTTATTGAGACTTGTTTTGTAGCCTAACATATGGTCCATCTTGGAGACTATCCCAGAAGAATGTACGCATAGTCTGTGCTTGCTGGGTATAATGTTCTGTAAATATCTGTTATGTCCATTTGTTCTAAAGTCCAATTTAAGGCCAGTGTTTCTTGTTAATTTTCTGTCTAAGTGATCTATCTAGTGCTGTCAGTGGGGCACTGAAGTCCCATACTATTATTATATTGTCTATGTCTTTTGTCTAGGCCTAATAATTTTTTTAATATATCTTGGTGCTCCAGTGTTGGGTCCACACATATTTAGGATTGTTATATCTTCTTATTAAGTTGATACCTTTATCATTATTTGATGACCTTTGTCTTTTTTTTACTATTATTGATTTAAAGTCCATTTTATCAGATATAACTAGCTACTCCTGCTTGCTTTCTGTTCCCATTTGCATGGAATATCTTTTTCTACCTCTTCACACTCACTGTGTAAAGATACTACTAGTAAGGTGAGTTTCTCGTAAGTAGGATGCAGTTAGTTCTTTTTTTTTTTTTTTTTTTTTTTTGATACAGAGACACACACTGTCACCCTGGATAGAGTGCTGTGGCATCACAGCTCACAGCAACCTCCAATTCCTGGGCTCAAGCGAGTCTCCTGCCTCTACCTCCCAAGTAGCTGGGACAACAGGCGCCCACCACAAGGCCCGGCCATTTTTTTTGGTT
>CAUYON010190165.1:0-12434 GCA_963573935.1 Arctocebus calabarensis
AGAAGACCCATGGAACTGCAAGTTCCTCTTTAACAAAAACGAGAAAACTGCAGAGGCTTTGGGAAGTGCAGCCACTTTCTACTTGATTTTCATTTACTTTAAAACAATTTCAAATTATAAAAAAAAAACAAAAAAAAAAAACCTGTCTCTGATGGTATGAGAAAGGAAAGTTATAGTGATGTCTCATTGGTTAATGTATTATAAAATTCTAAATAAAACATTATGAAATATAAAACTATAATAATACAACATGACCAATTTGGGTTTATCCTGCAATGTGAGATTGGTTTAAATAGAAAAATCTAATTAAAGTATTCACATGAACAGGTTAAATATAAAGTTTTATAATCCACTGAATATATTTGGAAAATTATGTAATGACTTTCAAAAACCATTCCTGATAATAAAAATTTATTAAATTAGAAATGTAAGGGAACTCCATTAACCCAATAAATGACATTTTAAAAAGTACAGCAAACTTTATACTTAATTTAAGAATGTTGAAAGCATATTCTTAAAGAGCAGGAATGAGATATAGTCCTCTGTTATTGGTACTTCTACATTTAGAATTGTCCTACCAGTACAGTAATGGAGGGAATTAAAGACATAAGGACTCAAAAACAAGAAATAGAAAAGTTGTTTCTCTGAGATGAGACTATTGTCGCTATTGAAAACCTGATTTATTAGAATTTATAAATAATTTAGCAAAGTCCCAGGCTCTAAAATTAGTATCAAGAAATTGAATTTGTAAATTGCCATTATACCAAAATTCATTCAAATCATACATTTTTATAGTTTTTTTTTAGAATTTCCATTTTTTTTATTAAATCATAATTGTGTACCTTTAGTGCAGTCATGGGGCACAATGTGCTGACTTCATATACAATCTGAAATATTTTCATCAAACTGTTTAACATAGCCTTCATGGCCATTTTTATAGTTTTATGTAAAGCATAAAACTTCAAAACTTTGAGAAGAAGGGCAGCGCCTGTGGCTCAAAGGAGTAGGGCGCTGGTCCCATATGCTGGAGGTGGCGGGTTGAAGCCCAGCCCCAGCCAAAAACTGCAAAAAAAAAAAAAAAAAAGAAAGAAAGAAAAGAAAAGAGGGGCAGCACCTGTGGTTCAAAGGAGTAGGGCGCCAGCCCCATATGCCAGAGGTGGTGGGTTCAATCCCAGCCCTGGTGCCAAAAACTGCAAATAATAATAATAATAACTTTGAGAAGAAAACATAGGAGAAAATCTGTATGACATTAAGTTTGACAATGAGTTTTTAGATATACATCAAAAACATGGCCCACAAAATAAAAAAATCGATAAATTAAACTTTTCGAAATTAAAAACATTTTTTCTACAAAAGACATGATTAATAGAATGAAAAGAAAAGCCATAGAAGGAAAATTTTTGTAAATCACATATTCGATGCAGAACTTGTAACCGAAAGATATTTTAAAAACAATTAAAATTGGACCATATGAAAACAAACAGCTCAATTTTTTAAAAATGGGCAAAAGATTTAATCACACACTATTCCAAAGAAGATATGTAATGGGTAAAAAGCATCTGGAAAGATGCTTAACATTATTAATCATTAGGAAAATAAAAATGAAAATGACAATGAGATACCACTATACACCTATCAGATTGTCTAAAAGAAATAACTGCCAATACCAAATGCTGGTGAGCATGCAGAGCAACCTGAATACTCATTCCTTGTTAGTCAGAATGCCAAACAATATAGCCATTTTGGAGAACAGTTTGGTGTTTTATTATAACACTGAACATAAACTTACCATTGGAAACAGCAATGCCATTCTTAGATGTTTAACCAAGTGAGTTGAAAATGTATGTCTACACAAAAAAAAAATACACAAATGTTTGTAGGCACTTACTTCACAAAAGACCCAAACTAGAAACAACCAAAATATCTTTAAACAGATGCATAGTTAAACCAGCCATGGTACTTCCATACAATGGAATACTACCCAGCAATAAAAAGAAATGAACTATTCATTCATGCACAACATGGATGAACCTCAAAGGTATTTTACTAAATTAGAGGAGTCATATCCAAAAGCTACATGGGTAGAATTTCTCCTGTGTGACATTTTGGCAGGAGGAAAATCAGAGATATGAAAGATCAGTAGTTTTCAGGGATTAGGATAGGGAACAGGGGTTGATGACAAAGAGGCTGCAAAAGAAAATTTTCAGGAGTGATGGAACTGTTCTGCATGGTATCAAGATGATGAATATATGCCTCTGTGTGTTTGTCCAAATTCACAGAACAATGCATCACTAAGAATGAACTTCACCATATGAAAAATTTTAAAAAATTAATCAGAATATCTGGTGAATTAAGGATGGAATGCAGACTGTGACAAATAAATCCATAAATGAGGAATTGGGGAAAGAAAAGAACTGATCTAAGTAACATTGGAAAACAATTTCTTTTTTACCACAAACTGCATAAAGGGTATTTTTGACTGGAAACTGTATGTCTAAAGACAAAAGGAACTATAGATGAACATTGCACTCTAGTTGGAAAGTTTTTTTCTCATAGGAGTAAGAATTAACAATTTTGAAACTACTTGACATGCACACTAGGGTTAAATAAATACCTATATTATAGAAAATGAGAGCCAGATTTCTCACTTGTGGACATTAAAAATAAGCAAGAGTGTAGGGGAGGATAAAATTAAGCCTGTGGTGCTGCATTAGAGTCAGAGATACCAGTATGAATTTATGGAGGTAGGTAGGTAGATACAGAAATAGTTATTTAGATATGGATAAAAATAGAGAGAGATAAATATAAATATAGATGAAACCTACTTGATCATATAGATGTATATATGTAAATGTGGGTTAGTGTCTGTGTTTGTATAATTGCCTGGATCTGACAGGTCCTAGAAGCCATAACATCTCGATAGTAACAAAAAACCCAGGTCTTGGTTTTACAATACTGTTTTTTTTTTAGTGAAAGGAAGAACAGCTCCTTGAAGAATGGCTGACTTTAAGAACAAAGCAGGGGGCTCGGTGCCTGTTGCTCAGTGGCTAGGGAGCCAGCCCCATACACCATAGTTGGCAGGTTTGAATCCAGCCTGGGCTTGCCAAACAAAAATGACAACTACAACCAAAAAGTAGCGGAGTGTTGTGGTGGGTGCCTGTAGTCCCAGCTACTTGGGAGGCTGAGGCAAGAGAATCGCTGAAGCCCAAGAGTTTGAGGTTGCTGTGAGCTGTGACCCAATGGCACTCTACCGAGGGTGACATAGTGAGACTCTGTCTCAAAAAAAAAAAAAAAAAGAAAAGAAAAGAAAAAAGAAAAAAGAAAGGGAAATACATGATCTTGGTGCATTTTGTAATATCAGAAAGTGTTAAAGTGCTAAAAAAAAAATGAGGTGGAGGAACAAGGGCAGCATGTCAAAATGACACAGGAGTCAAACTGAAAGAGGTCCAATAACCAATTGAACAACATAAAAATAATGATAGTGTTAGGTTACAACCCAAAATAAAATTACCCATAAGTTTATCATGATATAAATACATGACTGAAGATATAAATAATGGGGAGAGGAGTAAATCTTCATTAAAGAATAATTCTAATTAATAAGTGTAGAAGTAATGAAGCAAATAGAAAATTTGCATTAGAAAACCACAGTGACAATTGCTGCAGATAGGATTCATTGATGAATGCTAAAGTTGGTGGGCAAAACTTTAAGGAGGAGAAAGATATTTGCATGGCTTCCACATATCTCTTTCAAATTTACTAATTACTGTGGTGGTCTTAATGCATTAGCACATATTCTTTGATCCTGTTTTTTCAACAACGTGGACTTTAATTTCTCCCCTTAAGTGTGACTGAACTTAATGACTCATTTCTAAAAAACAACTTTACTGTTAAGAAACCTGGCAGACACCACCTTAATTAAGTGGTCAAGTCTAACATCACCAGTGATAAATTAATACCATGTACTCCCTGAAATGAGGCAATGAGAAAGGTACATCCCCTTATGTGCTATTTCTCCAAAATCCATAGATCAAGTCTAATTATGAGAAAATGTCTTACTAATCCAAATTGAGGGATCTGCTATAAAATAACTAATACTCTTTTAAAAGGGCCAAAGAAAACCTAAGGAATTGTTAGACATTGGAGGAGACTAGGAAGACAACATGATTAAATGCAGGTTGTAGCCTGCATTTGATCATTAAACAGATAAAAAGACATTGGTAGAAAATCTGAATAAAACATGTAATTTAGTAAATGATATTGTATTAATGTTAATTTCTTAGTCTGATAATTGTGCCATGATTAGATGAGATGTTATTATTAGGGGAACCTGGATGAAGAGTATATAGGAACTCTCTGTACTATCATTGTCACTCTTTTGTAAATCTAAAATTATTTCAAAATTAAAAGTTAAGGCTTGGCACCCGTGGCTCACCAGAGCTGGCGGGTTCGAATCCAGCCTGGGCCCACCAAACAACAATGATGGCTGCAACAAAATTAAAAGTTAAAAATTAAATAGCATTTTTATGTACCAGTGACAGAAAATGAAACCACGAAGTTCTCAGGAATAAAAGTAGTTCAAAGTATATATTTATTATGAAAATAAAAATCTTTATTAAAAGTTATTAAAAAAGTTCTAGGTGGATGGGCAGCGCCTGTAGCTCAAAGGAATAGGGCGCTGGCCTCATATACCAGAGGTGGAAGTTTCAAACCCAGCCCCGGCCAAAAACTGCAAAAAAAAAAAAAAAAAGTTCTAAGTGGAAATTATAGTCATAGGTAGGAAAAGTTAATATTGAGATTATGTTAGTGTTGCTCCAATAGATCAATAGATTCAATAGAATTGAAATCCAAATCCAGCAGGCATGTGTGTGTGTGTGTGTGTAACTTGACAAACTGATTTTTAAAACAAATATAGGAGGAGAAAGTACAAGAATAGCTAAGGCACCCTTAAAGAGAAAATGTTCTTAGTGGATACCAATAATTAGCTATAATAATTATGGTAGTATATGTGGCATTGTTCCAGTGGCAAACTAATAGACCAACAAACAGAACAAAATGTCTAGAAACAAACCTTGCCCAATGTTATACTACTTGAAAGAAAGGTATCTTAACTATAAGGACACAAAAATGATAGCAAAAAGATGAAAAAGGATATACCAAAAGAACATTAGGGTAGCTAAATTAATTTTTTATAAGATGAAATTCAAGGCAGGAAGAATTGCTTGTGACAATGAGGAACATTTATACTGACATATATACAACACTGTGGCCAATAACAGAATACACATTCTTTACAAGTGAATTTGAACTATTTACCAAAATTGATCAAATTCCAAGTCCTAAAATACCAACAAATATTACAGAATTGAAATAATTCAGAATATGTTCTCTGATCTTGATGGAATTAGGCTAGAAATCAATAATAAAAGATAACCAGAAATATCTCTAATAGTTTGCAAATTAAACAATGTTTGTTTGAGTCATGGTTCAAAGAAGAAATAACAAAGTTTTAAAAAATTGATTGATAATGAAGATATGAAAAAATCAAAATTAGTGAGATGCAGCTGTAGGCCTTAGAGGGAAAATTATAGTTTTACTTACATATATTAGAAAAGAATAAAGGCCAAAAATCCATAATCTAAATTTCCATTTCCAGAAATTAGGAAAAGACCATCATATCTAATCTAAAAATAGAAATAAGTAAAAATAAATTATCCTAGAAAAATGTAGTGAAATAGAATATTAATATATAATAGAAAACAACAGAATTGCCAAAAGTTATGTCTTTGAAAACATTAACACAATTAATAGCATACCAGTAAAACTGAGAAAAGGAAGATAAAACACATCACTGATATTAAAAATGAAAAAGTAGACATTCACTATACATCTTACTGATGCTAAAAATATAAGAGAATAGGGTGGCACCTCTGGCTCAGCGAGTAGGGCACCAGCCCCATATACGGAAGGTGGCGGGTTCAAACCTGGCCTCGGCCGAACTGCAAAAACAGAAAAATAGCCGGGCATTGTGGCAGGAGCCTGTAATCCCAGATACTGGGGAGGCTGAGGCAAGAGAATCGCCTAAGCCCAGGAGTTGGAGGTTGCTGTGAGCTGTGTGACGCCATGGCACTCTACCGAGGGTGATAAAGTGAGACTTTGTCTCTATAAAAATATATATATATGGGAATAGTTTGTAGTCCCACCAACAGTGTAAAAATATTCTTTTCTCTCCACAACCACGCCAGCTTTGAGACTTTGTGATGTGGGCTATTCTTGCTGGAGTTAGGTGATATCACAGGGTGGTTTTGATTTGCATTTCTCTGCCAATCAGGGACAATGAGCACTTTTTCAAATGTTTGTTAACTATTCATCTGTCATCACCAGAGGATGTTCTGTTCATATTTCTTGCCTGGTGGAAGATGGGATTGTTCGCTCATTTTTTATTGATTAATTTGAGCTCTCTGTAGATTCTAGTTATCTCCCCTTTGTCAAATTCATATCCTGCAAATATCTCTTCCCATTCTGAAGGCTGTCTTTTTGCTTTACTTGTTGTGTCCTTAGCTCTGCAGAAGCTTTTCAGCTTAATTAAGTCCCATTTGTTGATTTTTGTTGTTGTGTTGGCCACTGAAATCTTTGTCATAAAATCTTTCCCTAGTCCAACATCCTTAAGAGTTTTCCCCATACTTTCTTCTGCCATTTTTATCACTTCATGTCTTAGATTTAATCTTTTATCCATCTTGAGTCAATTTTTGTAAGTGGTAAAAGGTGTGGGTCCACTTTCAGCCATTTACACGTTGGAAGAAAGTATGGAAAATATTCAAAGAACTTAAATTAGATTTCCTAGTTGATCTTGCAATCCCATTACTAGGCATCTACCCAGAAGAAAAAAAATCCTTTTATCATAAGGATATTTGCATTAGACTGTGTATCACAATCGACAAAATGTGGAAACAATCTAAATGCCCACCAATCCAGGAATGGAATAACAGGCTGTGGCATATATATATACCATGGAATACTATTCAGCCATTAAAAAAGATGGAAACTTTATATCTTTTGTATTAACCTAAATAGAGTTGGAACACATTCTTCTTAGAATCTGATAGTAAAATATCACAAGAATGCAGAAGTAAGAACCCAGTATTCTCAATTATGTGATGATCTAATACATACCCACATAAGAGAAAAACTCAAATAAATTCAAGGTGGGTGGTGGGGGAACAAGGGAGTGGGGAGATGGGAGGAGCAAGGGGGATTGGGGTAACAGTATATGGCATACCTCTTGGGGGCAGGATGAAATTATAAGAGGGGCTTTACCTAACAAATGCAAACAATGTAACCCAATTCTTTGTACCTTCAATGAACCTGAACCAATAAATGAAAAAAAAAAAAAAAAGAATACTATGTTTGATATTTAAATGAGATAGTATATTCCTTAAAACTGACCCTAAAATACAAGAAAATCTAAACCAGGGTGGATGTAAATTTCCATGTGCAATTTAAATTAGTTTATTCAATTAGTTTACTATTTAAATTGCACATGAACTTTATGTTCACCCTGTACTTATTAAAATAATTGAATCCATTAGTGAAAGCTTTCCATTAAGAAAACCAAACCCTTTCAAAAAACAGAAAAAGAAAGAATGCTTCCCTATTCATTTTGTTGCTGAAAGCTAGACATAATGTTCTGAGGTGACAGGCCTTTAGTGTAAGGTATTATGTTAAACTGGCTAGGAGTTGGGCTATGTTTAATGTTTGCTTTAGTCATAGGTGCCAGAGGCTTTGAATTCCTCTAAGGTCTTTGTTTTTGTTTCCTTTGCTGACTTTGGTTTTCCCTAAGTACTCCTGCTCAAAGAGTCTGAACTCTTTTCATTATAATCTACTGTCATTATACTAGGGCCTTGTTGGCCTAGCAGTAAGGTGTGTGGAGGGGAACTGTTCTGTAATCTTATGATTAAATATTTTAGTGAACCTGTGTCCCTGACCACTGTCCTTCCTAAGTGTTTCTTTGCTTTTTCCTCCCTTTTAGGTGAGACAGAAAGCCTAGAGGGGGACAGAGAGGAATGTCTTTCCCTCAGGTGGGATAAGCCTCTGGTAATGTAGTTGTCCCTGGAGAGTAGACCTTTGCTATGGAGCATTCCTCATTTCACAAACATTTTTTTTCCACTCCATTGCCAGAGCCAGTAGAGGAGAAACTAATGGGGATTTGGAGGTAAAACCTGTGAAAATAAGGGCCCTTTTAAGACTATGGCTCCAGAAGTTTCTTAGTCTCATGCTCATCCACACTGAACCTCTAGCAATTTGTCAAAATTACCACTGAAATTACCGTTTAAGTGTTCCTAACAATTTATGTCTCCAAGTGGCTTCTTCTCCAGGTAACTGGATATTAGCTATGTTTCTTTGTTTGTCTGTTTCTCCAGACTGCAGGGTGGTAGTTTGCCCTGTAATCTCAGTTCTCTCATGGATCTAAGAAAACTCATTGGTTTTCAGGTTTTTTTTCTTTTTAATCTTATTATAAGGTTGGAAATGACAAATTCCAAATTTTTACATATTGGAGCTGAAACCAGAGGTTCCCAATTAATTTTATGATGTGACTATAACTGTGATACAAAAAACTTAAAAACAACTTTATAAGAAATGAAAATTAATGTCAGTCCATCTCATGAACACGAATGCAACCATTCTAAACAAAATCTTACCAAATAAAATCCAGATATATAAAGGATAATGTACCATGACCAAATGAGATTTATTCCAAGAAAGCAAGGTGTTTAACATCTGAAAACCAGTGTAATTCAGCATATTAACAAATAACTAAGAAAGTTATGTGATCATTCACTCTCCAAAATCTGTTCTTGAACTCTTTTCTCAGCTTCAGCTGGGGTCATTTCCAAGACTTTACAGAGGACATTGGCTTTCTTTTCCCAGTAAAGATTTGAGTGCATTTGGCTGGGGCACAAATCTAGTTAGTGATGGCCAGCGTTAAAGTTTTGGTTGCCACATGGCATAGACCAGAACTGCAACAGTATATGGGAAGAACTGCTTGAAGAAGTGGCAAATTAAATATGTAGTGCCTGTGAGGGTTGGGGCTGGGGAAGTCCCAGTAAAAGGTGAGTTTACTTGTACCACATAGTCCTTAAGAAGCTCAGCACTTTCATTGTTGTATCCCATTTATGAATAAACCACAGTAAAATGTTGCCAACTAATCGACAGCCAAATATTTATAACAGCCTCTTAGATAAGTCCACCTGTACTTTATGACAGGGTCTCAAATGAAACATGCTCAAAAGAGTGTCTGCACTTCTCAGACAGATGCTTCCATATGACTTCCTTCATTCTCCCATTCACCCAGAACTGGAAACTTGGTCCATTGTGTATCATTTCCATCTTAACAATTTGAGGTCAAACTTTAAAACTTGTATACTCATCAACTTTTCCAATCTAAATGCTAGCACCTTCATTTACTTTCTTGTATGATTAGATGTACCCTTCCCTAAAACAAATCAAGTGTTCTTGGGTCATTAATTTGTTGCCAGAAATTTGAATGAGGTTAAGAATTATTCTGGAAATGGAAGCAGAAGCAAGGTAGCAAGTCAGCATCTGTCTAGTAAGTTAGGATCACTAGTCTGGCTAAGAGTAAGAGTCAAAAAAAGACAATCCTCATCATGAAGAGAAATCTTACCCCTTCATTCCTCAAACTCCCAGGCCATCCCAGACTATCCCCTGAAACAGCCACTCAGTCCCAGTCATAATTCCTAAATCTCTCGCCACCAAATTTTTGACAAACTCATACCAGAACCCAAAACTATAAATCTCCTTTGAGGACACCACATTTTGATGAACTTGCAATGTTTTAATTGGAATTCAAGCCACTGACCACTCCCTTAATTAAAACTACCACTTTTATCTTTTAAAGTAGGCCAAGCATTTTAAGTTTCCATTTTGTCAATTTTCCTCATTCAGGCACTTCTTTTAATCCTGACACTATTATATTATAGACATATTTTTTTTTCATGTCAGAGATTTGTTGACCATAGATGAAGACTTCCTGATTGTCCTTCAAAAGGAAATAGAAAAATGTTTGCTACATCAATATGATGGAATGCCATTCAGCCACTATACGCAATGATTGTAAAACATTTACTGGCATGGAAGAGAGTTCACAATATAGTAAGTATTTATAGCATGATCTCACTATTGTTTCTTTATTTATTTTTTCAAATTAATGTGAGAGTACAAATGTTTAGGTTACATTGTTTTCAATTCTAAGGTAAAGTTCAAGTTGCAGTTGAGCCCTGCACCCAGGAGTCATGCTGAATCTTCATAGGTGAGATCCTGCTAATTGCACTTTCTCCTCTCACTAATTTCTCTCCCTCCTTCCCCCACTCCTCTGCCTCCTCCCCCCTTGCTAGGCTATGTTTGTGTTTTATCTGTCATGTGGAAATGTAGCTGTTTATATATTGGTTCCATATTAGTATTTAATACATTGGATATGTTTTATCCATTCCTGAGATACTTTACTAAGAAGAATGTGTTTCAACTCCATCCAGGTAAATACAAAAGCTGTAAAGTCTCCAGCTTTTCTTATTGTCCCCCCCTTTTTTATTGTTTCAGATTCTTTGAGGGTACAAAAAATTAGGTTACACTGATTGCATTTGCTAGATAAAGTCCTTCTTATAATTGTATCTTGCTCCCAAGAGGTGTGCCATACACTGAAACCCCCCGTCCACCTCTCTCCTCTCCTCTCCCCACTTGCTCATTACCCTACCTCCAACCTTGTATTAGGTCAACTGCTGCCTTCATGTTAGAACGGAGTACATTGGATTCTTCCTTCTCCATTCTTGTGATGCTTTACTAAGAAGGATGTGTTCCATCTCCATCCAGGTTAATAGAAAAGAAATCCTTTTGTATTTTGTTCTTTTTTAGTGGCTGAGTAATATTCCATGGTATACATATACCACAGCTTGTTAATCCATTCCTGGGCTGGTGGGCATTTAGTCTGTTTCCAGAGTTTGGTAATTGTAAATTCAGCTGTGATAAACAATCTAGTTCAAGTGTCTTTAGGATAAAAGGATTTATTTTATTTTGGGTAGATGGCCAGTAATGGAATTGCAGGATCAAATAGGAGGTCTAATTTGAGTTCTTTGAGGATTCTACATACTTTCTTCCAAAAAAGTAATAACATTATAGTCCCACCAGTAGAATAAAAGTGTTCCCTTCTCTCCACATCCACTCCAGCATCTGCAACTTAGAGACTTTGTGATGTGGGCCATTCTCACTGGGGTTAGGTGATATCTCAGCATACTTTTGATTTGCATTTCACTGACGATTAGGGACAATGAGCATTTTTTCATATGTTTGATAGCCATTCATCTATCTTCTTTAGAGAAGGTTCTATTCATCTCTTTCCCAGTGATATATGGTATTGTTGAGCCTTTTTTGTTGTTGTTGATTAATTTGAGTTCTCTGTAGATCCTGGTTATCAAACTTTTGTCCAATTCGTAATATGCAAATACATTTTCCCATTCTGAAGGTTGTCTGTTTGCTTTGGTTATTGACTCCTTAGCTGTACAGAAGCTTTTCAGTTTAATTAAGTCCCATTTGTTTATTTTTGTTGTTGTTTCAATTGCCATGGAAGTTTTCTTCAAAAAGTCTTTCCCTAGGCTGATATCTTCAAGTGTTTTCCTCATACTTTCTTTGAGGATTTTTATTTCATGCCTTAGATTTAAATCTTTTATCCATCTTGAATCAATTTTTGTAAGTGGTGAGAGGTGTAGGTCAAATTTCAGTCTTTCTTGTAATTTTTTTTATTAAATCATAGCAGCGTACATTAGTGCAATCAAGAGGAACAATGTGCTGGTTTCATATACAGTCTGAAATGTTTTCATCAAACTGTTTAACATACCCTTCATGGCATTTTCTTAGTTATTATATGAAGACATTTGTATTCAGCATTTAGTAAGTTTTGCATGTACCCTTCTAAGATGCACCATAATTGTGGCCCCATCAATTACCCTTCCTCCACCACAACCTCCCCTCTCTGCTCCCCTCCCTTGCCCCTTTCCCCATATTCTTGTGCTATAGTTGGGTTATAGCCTTCATATGAAACCTTTAAATTAGCTTCATAGTAGAGCTGAGTACATTGGATAATTTTTCTTCCATTCTTGAGATACTTTGCTAAAAAGAATATGTTCCAGATCCATCCATGAAAACACGAAAGAGGAAAAGTCTCCATCTTTCTTTAAGGCTGCATAGTATTCCATGGTATACATGTACCACAATTTATTAATCCATTCATGGGTCGAGGGGCACTTGGGCTTCTTCCATGACTTAGCAATCATGAATTGGGCTGCAATAAACATTCTGGTACAGATGTCTTTGTTATAATGTGATTTTTGGTCTTCTGGGTATATACCTAGTAAAGGAATTATAGG